>OMOU01053892.1:0-11628 GCA_900312585.1 Malacocephalus occidentalis | reverse complement strand
GAGAGAGAGAGAAAGAGAGTCTGTGCGTGTGTGTGTGTGCTTGTGTGTGTCTTTGTTTTTTCTCTTACCCACAATCCGTCTAATTTTCTCCCTTCCCAAAATAGATCCAATTTGCTGTGGAAATGTATCATCGCTTAGGAATTAAGGCTTGATGAGTCAGTGGCTCGGCAACAGAATACTTAAAGCAAACAGGCGGGAGGGCAATCACAGGTGAACAACCCATAGTGAAATATCCTATAGGACATGTGGATGTGTGTGTGCGTACGTGCGTGCGTGCGTGGAATACCTATACTTGGTTAGCTCAGAGCCATATGGCTGTCTTGTCTTTTTTCCCCCAATGCTTTCACCACAAGCAGCCTCCTACTGTACCCACTCCAACTGTCTCCAGATCCCGGATCCATCTGTCCCATCACCCACAACCACCCAGCAACTGGATCACCACAATCCCCATCACAATCTCCCATCATTCCAACTGTTCTCGTCACAGACAGAGACCCCCACGGCCATAGCATAGCATGCACCAAGTATGCTGAGCGCAAGTTGCCAGTGTCCCCAGTGGATACCAGCGACTCTGCGGTGAATCTACAGTGCAAGGGAGTTGGAAGTGGACCAAATCATCTGGACCGTGAGACCTGCAAAGTGCTGCTTGTGGACATTGTCTTTGAGTGACTTGTGTTTGTTGTTGTTGTTGTTGTTGTTGTTGTTGTTGGACGGACAAAATATGTTGTCTTTGAATAACTGCTAAAGCATTGTTTTGGTCGTTTTTTGTGTTCCTTGGCCCTCGCTGCACATTGTTACCTTGTCTCACAGGCATCCTGCCGGCGGCTTTTATCTGTAAAGACATTTCATAGATAGACAGAAGACGAACTTGCTGGAAAATAAGCCGCCTCATGCTTTGATTTGGAAGTATTCCGCTGTATGGCGCAGATGATTTTGTTTGTTGGTTTATGGAGTTATCTCTGGCGGTTGCAGTGTGTGGGGGTAGCTGCTTTTAACACTCAATAGCAAAATAAAAAGTTGATTCTCATAAGGGGAAGATTAATACCATCACAAGAGGACTGAGTCTTGCAAATAAACGCTTCATTTTTTCAGCAGGAGGTGGAATCGTATCCTAATTATATTGAAGAGCTAAAAATAGACCTCTCGGAGCGTGCGTTTGAACAATGAGGTTGGTGGCAGGGATAAATAAATATATTTTCCCATTGCACCATTCCTCAGAGAGACTATAAATATTTCCCATAGACTCCAACTGCATTAGGACCTGGTGTGAGAGGCTTGGTTATCATCTGTGCCATCACCTGATCATTCACTGTGTCGAGAATGTCTCTAGTTTCAAATGCAAATCGTTCACATCTGAAGCACATTTTTCTGAAACAATGGTTGATGTATTATGGGTATAAATTCAGAAAGATAACATTTATGTCAGGGTAAAGATTGTGATGAATATAATGATGTTCTTGTGGAAGCTTCTGTCTTGGCACTTCAAATAGAATAAGTGGTGCAGTCCCTTCCAATGAAAGCTCTCAATTTGTAAGACATTTCAAGACATTTGCAATTGATTCATTTGACCTATGGTATGTGAATAAAAGGACTAATGGGACAATATACTTAATCCATGTTGTTTATTGCCAGACTCTTTATTTTGGAGAAGCAGGAACTCTGTAGTTGTGTGTATCATGTATTTGTAACCTCCTCAGAGGTTTTCTTGACACTCTTGATACCAATAAAGTGAAGTTGGGCAAAGATGGAGAGGTAGCATTTGGCGGAGTCTCCGAATAAAAACAATAAATGAAATGCAAAAACGACAATACAAACGTGATGGGACACGAGAGAATTGAAAGGCACCGAGCCAAACCATCAGAATTCCACCACCAAAGAGTGATAAAGGCAGTGTGTTCTGATTTAAGGCAATTGACCTATTTCCTGTGAAACCGTCTCTTCACTACTATACATGATATTAAACACAGTGTAAGGTTTATGGTGGTTGTATGTGATCAAACACAAAGCTGATAAGACAAAGCAGACATCATATAAGACATCATATTTGTTTGTAATTGGAAAGTTGAGGCCTCTATTTTGGTGAGGTTTGGTCACTAAGTGACTATATAGTCATATGCTATATAGTGTAGACAACATGATGTGAACAAGAACTATTTCTGTGCATGTGCATGTATTTAATACTTAACACTTTCGTTGCTCATTCGTTTGTTTTGGGTTGTAATTGTTTGTTTCATTCAGCTAGCATTTGTTATGATAGATCTAATATAGATATTTCTCGGGGTGTGTCACATGACTATGTTCCTCACATGTTGAAATGCCTTATGACGTCTTTGCTGTTGGGAGGGGCAGTTATCTGTCTACTGTTGAAGTGTAAGTGAACCACTTGCTACAGCTCCCATAAGAACTGAGCTGTCATCTGCTTGCTTTCATTTATGGTACTACCAGTGCTTCCTTGATGTATTTGTGGCAGACATCAGCTGGGCTCGTTTGCCAGCGTCTGGCCCGGAGAGGCAGAGTTTTACAACAATAACCGCCTGCCAGGCTCATGTGTATTAAACACATCACGCGTCTCAACAGACGCGGGTGCAGTTTGAACATCGTTTAATTTCATGAGAACAATATTGGATATTGACACACTGCCAATTAGCGATTGGGCGTGGTGAACCTAACGCGTGATCACCGGTATGGGTCCCGCGTGTAGCGGTGTATATCCAAGAGACCGCCAGCCAGCAGCACTCCTCTCTATCGACCGATCGTTTGGTCAATAGTTTGACGCAATCAGCGAATTACAAAGCACCCTTCCCCCTACTTAAATTACAATCCATACTCTTTCCTAAAGGGTGTGTGTGTGTGTGTGTGTGTGTGTGCACGTGTGTTTGTATTGCTCTGCTGTTGTTTAATACCCTATAAAAACACAAGAGGCCAATGGAGAACACCTGTTGTTTAGCAGAAAGAGTGACAAAAAGATCAATGTGTCAGAAAAAGGTAGTGTCTGCGTGACAGTAGATATGGCAGTGTATGTTTTGCAGAACACGGACACGGGGAGCCGTCTGGTAATGGAAGATTTGGAGAAGGGTTGGTGCTCGGGCAGAATACTAGAAAGGATGGTTCCCCCCTAAAGAGGCCTTTCTCCTCTCGGCGGTTCTACTGTATATGCTCTGAGATCTGATGTCTATGTAAGGCTTACGTTGTTTTTCATCGTCAGGCTTTACCGGAGGCTTGTTCATTTAGTTTTGGGACTCTGTTGAGTATTGTCCTGTCGTATTTGCTTCTGGCTGATTGCCGCTTGCTTTTCTTCTCACCGATGGAAAGCGCGCAGGCTGCTCCATAGGGGTGACACTTTCCGGAGCTCTGCTGTGCTTCTCCGCTCACTCCGTCTGATTCAGTAAACAAACAAACAAACACCGGAGTGGACGCTGCAGAAAGTCTCGGGGAAAAAGAACAACAAAAAAACACCATCTGTATATTTGCAGAGAGACCTTTACAGTGAAATGCACAGAGGGTACCAGGGGAAAAGGTTAACTGGATTAATGCTTAGTGGCCTTCTCTTACCATTGCCTCAATCCACTGGAGCTCAAAGGAACTTCAGGAATATCATTGAGGGCGATTATACATTTCTAAGAGCCCAGAGCTTGAAAATGGCTTCCAATTTCTCCTCTTACCTGTTAACACAATGTTCTGAATTCCAAGGTCGCACAAAATTGCCTTTTATGCAATTGGCCATCAAACTGAAAGTTTGGTTTAAAAATATATATATGCTGGCTCCGCTCTTATGATAAACAGATGGACACGAGCGTATAGTGCAGTGGTGGTGCTTTGTAGAATGGCCTGAAAGAGAGGGAGATAGTCTCCTTTAAGTCACACTTCAATGGTCCAAAGGTCAGTCCTCAAAGGCGGATGTGGGATAGAGAGTGGATTTTCTCCCACCGCGGACCACAGTGGGCAACGCGCTGTGAAACACATATCGTATGTTCCCCTTCCTACAAAGTAACCCTCAAGCTGTTCCAGAGGAGAGAGGGTATGAGCTACAGTATATTGTCAATTAAATGGGCCCTATTATACCTCCAGGTGTAAGTGAGATGTGCCATTACAAGCCGTTTCAAAGTTGTCATGTGACTAGAATTTCCATTGTGACAGTGACGTCTCAAGTGGGAGTGTCCACCTCGATGTACGCTGACTAGATCAGTTTTCCAATTGGTACAGTTCACTGGGTTTTCTGGCAGTCTGTTTGCTTTTACAGGCCTGCGCATTTTCTTCGCCTGGTCCCACATCATTCTGTCTTCGCTTGTCTGCCTCTGCTCTATAAGCTGCGACCCGCATTGACTTCTCAGTCCCAATCCCATCCCTGTCCCTCCGATTGGGTGGAAACGCTCCCAGAGAGAGGAATGGACACGCTATATTTACAGCCAAAGTCTGAATCATTGGACTCCATGGAAAGGATCCCAGGGGCCTTCATAGCTATTGACCCGCGGTAGCCCGATAACTGACTGTCTGTTTGTGACATTTACCCAACATAATATGGCTTGTAAGCTAAGTTTGCCCTCTTTCTAGTCTCCTGCTGACTGCCAATGGGAAATTGTAGTGGAAGAAACAAAGTTAGAAAGTTGGAAATCTATGACGAGTCTGTTTAAAGTTAAATGGACACGCTCGCAGCATGCATGATGAATAAAGTCTTCAAGGTTCACTACAGTTGAGGTGAGGCAGACACACGTTCAACCTTGTGCTGGTAAATGTGAATGGAAAAGATGGAATATATTTTAAATCACACAAACTGGAAGTCTCTATTATGTCCTCCCATTAAAGGTTTTCATTGTTTCGCTTGGATTTAGACAGCTCCACTTCCCCCATCTCATACTCCAATCAGTCATCCTCTGTGTTGTTAACTACAACCAGCAGATATGAGAAATTGGTTAACCTCATAGTGTGAACCCACCCACCCTCTGTTGAAAACATAATGGGTGTCTATGGGACCATGTACATAGTTTGTATGTACCAAATACGCAACTCAAACTGGCATGGTGGCTTCTACTGGCCCCATAGAAAAAAAAGATGATTTGCCATGCAGGGTTCATACATACAAGCTAACTGAGCTTGTATGTATGAGCTTGCCACTGAGCTTATTTGAATACACTGGCATTCTCAGAGGCCATAGTTGCCTTCATGTTCCAGTTGCGATGAGAGCGAAGGTGGAACAACATGCCAGGAGCTGCTGTGTCCGTAACTGTCATTCTTGTAGCGGCATGGCACAGAGTGTTTGTCACATTCTATAGAATGTTCATATGGTCTTACACAATGATATTATCCATAATATCATTGTGTAACCTCTTACGTCGCAGTGAAAGTTGTTGGCTTATAGTTGCGTGTGTTTACAGACTTTGTTGTGTACATCAATAAGGGGAAGGTGGGCACCCCGACACTTTTCCCAATATTGCTTGAAATATTAATTAGCATCCATACCAATGGAAAATAATATTCGGTATATCACTATTTTTATCATATTTATTTGTTTACGTATAGCCCAGCCCTAGACTACAATTAACATGTAATACAATGTTCACATAAAATGACATATTATACCATGGAGTGCAAGGAAAACCATGTACTATAAATATCCACATCCCTTGAGGGAAAGGGACAAATGACTTTTTTGACCATTTGCAATAATATCCCAATATCAGCCTGCTGCCCCACACAACTTGCGTACATTTGCATATTATTATATACAGTATGCAAATGTTAATAGACAACCTCTGGAATGAAATGGGCAAGGGCAGTAGGTACCTTGGAATGAGAAT
This sequence comes from Malacocephalus occidentalis, assembly GCA_900312585.1. NCBI lineage: Eukaryota > Metazoa > Chordata > Actinopteri > Gadiformes > Macrouridae > Malacocephalus > Malacocephalus occidentalis. The sequence goes on along the minus strand of OMOU01053892.1, from coordinate 5,833 downwards.
AAACAACAAGAGACATGGAAAAAAGTGAGTTGTTTGTGACTCACTTAACTGTCCTTTCTTACTTTACAACACAGAACTGGTTATTAGGTGTGCGGCTTTAACAACTCATATTATCTAGCAGATTTATTAGGTGTACACTTTTCTATCATGCTTTCTATTTGTATTATTATTATTATTATTCCCAAACTTCCCTACTCAACTTCTCCTTCATACTTTATGCTAGATAAAAAAAAAGGAACACCCAGCAACTACCCATAACGCCCTAGCAACCACTCATTACACCCTAGCAACCTCCTAATACACCATAGAAACACCGCCTGGTACAGCCTAGCAAACCAACAACAACAGAACCCACCCAGAATGCCAGTAACTGTGCAGAACACCGTAGCAACTGCCCAAAACACCCAAGAAGCATAAACCATAAACCAACAGCACATACTGCAGTACACGTCACTGGACTGTACCAATATATTGGGTACTTCTGCAAGCTGCACACCACCAATGTCTTTAGGAGTTGTACTTTATTGTGACCATGTGATATTGCTTTTGGCTTACTTGTTATTAAAAGAGGAAACTAAACTGAATTATGGTGAATGGTTTGAACAAAGGCAATTTTCAATCAGCTTTATGAATTGCGGAAGGAGTTATTCATGTATTTCAAAGTCAAATGTCTTGTTTCTGGACTAACGTAATTATCCATGATGTTAGTCATCATTTTCAAACTTCTGACATCTGAAATTTTCAACAGGAAATGTTGACTTGTTTTTGTCTGTTGAAGGGCTTCTTGAACAACAACCAGGCACTTTTCTGGTGCCTTTCATCTTATTTTTCCACCAAAAAAAATAACTGATCGGTTTCAGAAGGTGGTGTTGTTTTTTTTTAATTCTGCCTCCGTGGCTGAAAGTGGCTGAAAACTTCAACTTAAGCCCCTGGCACTGAGACAGGTTTTGATTCTAATCATTAAGCATGTTTTCACAACAATTATTCAACAAAGAATTTCGAATTCATCGTCTTATTAATCAACCAAAATAGTTTTATTTGAAATCTGCAACACTGATTGTGAATTTACCAGCGTCTGCTTTTATGTGAGACGACACAATAACAAACAGATCAAGTGAAATGTAAAAACCAAAAATGTGTTTTCAACATTAGTCAGTTAGACTGCAAATTACTGTCCAGGTCGAGAAATCCAGAAGTTATCCTTTAAGATGACTTGTGCCCAGAGGACTTGACTTAGATTTGTGTCCCAAAGCTTTGAGACTTGACATGGACCCCCCTAACCCTTAAAGCTGTGAAGTGTAATCACAAACAAACCATGTGTTGTATTATTGTATAGTTCATTGTGTTTATTTTGTAGGCTAAATGAGCATTAACCAATTTACCCCTGCTGATCAACCTCTTTCTATCACTGAACCATGAACACAGTACTTCCAATTTCCTGGAAGGAATTCACCCTAGCTATCACCCAGAACACCCCAGCAATTACCCACAATACCCTAGAAGTCACCCATAGTACCCTAGCAACCATCCAGTGAATCCTTGCAACCTTCCAGAACACCATAGAAACCCACACAGAAAACACCCCATTAACCATCTCAAACACCATAGAAAACATCTAACACCCTAGCAACCATCCAGAGTACACTAGCAACCGTCCAAAATAGCCAAGAAGCAACACCCTTGCAGCCACCATCAAACTACAGCACTGCTTCACTTTACTCTACTGTGCATTTCAAATAAACCAGGTACAAAAATCTTTTCAACAAGCTGCATGCCACAATGTCTTCAGAAACAGGCTTGTTCAAGGGCTCGTGGAGTCCTGAAATGGGCGAACATTCCAAGAATCGCCCTGTATGCAAAACAGAATGAGAAAATAAACTGCAATGAAGTGCGACACACAGACCCCTCATATTACAACCCCATGGGAAATGTCAAGCATAATTTATTCTGAGACTGCAGAGAAGCCTGGGGAACCTCTGCCACCTAATATTTAAAACATATCTCCACCACGCAGCTGTTTGCCCAGGGAAATGGCAGAGTAAACGATGTTTGTTTTAAGGACAAAACACGGAGCGACGAGTGCAAACAGATGGTAAACGGCCTCGGAATTACCTTAACGTAAGCGGCTTGCAGCAGCAGCATCATCAGAACCAAAACAACAGCTGTGGTGGTGTTGGTGTTGATGGTGGGGTTAGCGGCTGTCTGTGGATCAATCGTATACCGAAGTAGATTGTGACATGGACAATGCCACAATGTCTTCAGAAACGCTCTTGTCCGATGGCTTGTGGAGTCCTGAAATGGGCGAACATTCTAAGAATCACCCTGTACCTACGTTGATTCAAGATGGAGAGATGCCTGTGTGTCTACCGGCCTTTATGTGTGGTGCTGACAGGTCCTCTGGAAGTGGGCTGAATTAGCACCATAGGCCATCGGCCACATGCAGGTTAGGCCTCAAGCAAATTTAAAAAAATGTATTTCTTATTTTTGTTTAGGTTGAAAATAGGCATCATTTGTGTCGTTAGTTTACTGTGTGCAAGCCAGAGGTGTGGTTTTGGCTCAGCAGGAATTTAAAAGCGGACTCCATCTGTGTCACACTGTGCTCCACCACTTCACAGTGTCTGTGCGTGGCTGGTATGCAACAAGGTCGCCTGCAAATAATGCAACGTCGGACACCATAATGAACGTTAGCACTTTCAGTGATCTTTCTGCCTCAGACAAAAGTTTTCGCCATTTAAATAGTGCATTATTTGTCATTATACTAAGACGAATGGCTTATATTCATTGTGGATTCTTTTGTGGTTATGTCACAGATATTCACATAATGCCCACATGCCACCGATTGAACTCTGTCCAGACATTTTTTATGATGTGTCCTTCCCTTGAGTTCCTATTGTGTGTCTGGGGCATTTTCCATATTCATCTAATGCCATATCGAATGCCACCAAAGCCCATCTGACTGTCGATTGTCATTGTTATGAATGGCTATATCAACTTAATCAACCCCACTTGATGTTGGACCATTCTTTGGTCCGTCTGTCAGAAAGACACACACTTTGATATGTAGACTAACTGACTTTCCCACCCAACAGAAGGACAGAAAGGATTCGCAGACCAAAAGGATTCTAAAAGGGTCAGCTATGATTGGGTGTATAATCTGGAGGGACTGATGGGGACCCTATTACATGTGTGCTGTGTTTTGAGTCCTTGAAATGTCAGCCATTGTTTGATGTCGGGGAGAACCAGACTTCTCAGCGGTGCATTGTGACAGGGGTAAATTGGTTGTTAATATTGGTTTTCCATGTCGCTTTACATGCTGATAGCATCAGACGGCTTTGTGCTCAGTGTGTTTTGTGAGCACAATATCGAATAAGGCCTGAAACCCTTTTGTGCACAATCACACGTCTTAAATAAAGTCATTTATACACATTTCTTGGAAGACAAAAACTACAAAAGATATCCCCTAATCCTGAGTAGAACTATATAGTTGTTTATGAATTGATTATGCAGCATTATGATGGAAGCAAGAAATTGTTGCCTTTTATTCCACTTTGGGGGGGAATTATTTCAGCTTGCAGGCTAAAATCCTGCCCCTAAAATAAATAAAGACGCAACCTTCTACTTTCATGAATTCAGCTCAGATGCTTTAATTGGGAGCCTGGGAGGGAATGGTTTCTGCCTTAAATGAACAATCTTGCCCATATAACCCTCTTGTAATATCCCATAGAGAGGAGTAAACTTAATAAACCTTTTCCTCTCATTGACTTGCACAAAAAACTTGTTCCTAATGACCATCACAAGAAAGTCTTTTTTTCTGCCAAAGGCCAAAACATACTTTTATGTTGGAGCAAGTAGATACCAATCCATCCCTGTTTTGACTTGATCTTGATCTAAAGTTATAACATTATAATGTATTTGTTCATTGTTCAAGGCTCCAAGTGTTTGGAGCATGGTGAGTACCAGCTGACTAAAGTTCAATCTTCTATGCATATTTCATTTCTTCACATTTTTTACGTCTTTAGATTTGTCTCCAATGAAACATTAAAAACACTACAATATGAATATACTTTTCATATCATCAGCACTGTCTAGCCCCTGTGAGCACACAAAGCATTCTATAATTGATGCATTTGATTATTCAGCAAAAAGTCACAAGCCGTGTGTTGCGTGTTCTTTCCCAAGGACACGTCAAGGAGCATCATGCCAGAAATCCTTCTATGACCACAAGGTATGTGCTGCGCTGCCACCGCCATTTTACAACGTACACTCGTCTGTTTGGATTGATTGAGTTATTTTCCCTGATGGCTGATAAACGGGACCAAACACAGCAGCACAAAACAGCAGCACAAAACAACCACCGTCAGGCCATTGTCGCTGACAAGAGTAGCCTACCTGACGTGCTGTTTCCAAACGTGACCCATTATGTAGAGACACTCAATCCTTAGATGCCGCTTTCTTACATGCCTGCTGGGGGGAAAAACCCATAGACATCAGAAGGCCCATCACAGCCAAATTTGCTGCGTCACACACATGTCACACCATCTCTCCATCTTCCCCTTCCCTTGTCACTTAATGTGCTGTCCTGAAGTGGAATGGGCACCCCTCTTGAGTGATACAATAGCAGCTCCTCCTGTCTCCCGGGCCCCCCCGACAGCCTACTTTTCCCGGTAACCTACTTAGCAGTCGTCAGGGCCGGCATGGGACACCCAAAGAAAGCTTTTCATTTCTTCTGGTCTCATCTCATTCTCTCCCACCACGTTAGAGCCATGTGACGGTGAAGCTGAATGGAGGTTGGGCATAAAGGAGGTGCAGGAAGGGGAGGGTGCCATGGAGGCCGAGATGTAATTAGATGGTCAACGAGTAAAAAGGGAGCAACAGGGGGTTGAACTCCTGGACGCTCATTTGCTGTCACACTGGGTCAAATCCTATTTCATTATTTTAATAGTTGATTGAATGCAACGCGAGGTGGGGGATCCTCCACATTTTCTTCTCTCAAGAAGATTTACAACTTTGACTCTCTGGTAAATTTTCACAACCTTGATAGTCTAAATGTAAACTATATTATCTGTTGTAATCTGGCTCTTTTATAATAGCGGCCATTCAGGGAATTGCATGTATATGCCTTGCATTCACTCACTCACACACACACACACACACACACACACATACTCCCTCCCCTGCATGGCTGATCGTTACACAAAGCATATTCAGTGCGGTTGACTGCCTTGCTCAGACTCAGGCTCAGACTCAATTCCACCTTGCAACCCTGGAATCCAAAGCGGCGATCCTTGAGTTGCTGGAGGATGTACTGGCCCTCCTGAGCCAGCGGTGCTCATGTGTAATTGTTGGTATATACTGTACAGTGTATGTGTATACCCGGGTCCCTTAGTGTGAGGGGTGGACATGACTGAACTGTAGTAGGAGTAGTAGAGTTGTTGCTGCCGGCCCGCAGGGTGAATCCAACCTCTGGATCCCGTGGAGACCTCTATTTTTTTCCATCTCTGCTGTCCCTACTCCGCTTGATCTTCTGGAACGGATTTATATGTAGACCTATAGTCAAAGTCAAAGTCAAAGTCAAAGATCTTTTATTTGTCAAATGTGCTATATTGACATACAGCACAGATGAAATTACATGCCTCTCAGGCCCAGGTGAAATAGCGAATGAATAGACAAACTAAGACAGTAAGACAAACTAAGACCAAGTGACAGTCTAAACCAAGTGACAGTCTAAAACCAAATGACAGTCTAAACCAAATGACAGTCCAAGCCAATGACAGTCTAAACCAAATGACAGTCTAAACCAAATGACAGTCTAAGCCAAATGACAGTCTAAACC
>OMOU01053874.1:4151-14320 GCA_900312585.1 Malacocephalus occidentalis | reverse complement strand
CCCGGGGAGGCTGAGCAGTGTGATCCCCCGATAGTTGGAGCACACCCTCCGGTCCCCCTTTTTGAAAATGGGGACCACCACCCCGGTCCGCCACGCCACAGGTACTGTCCCCGACCCCCACGCGACATTGAATAGGCGTGTCAGCCACGACAGCCCCACAATGTCCAGAGACTTCAGCATCTCAGGGCGAATTTCATCCACACCTGGCGCCTTGCCACCGGAGAGCTGTTTGACTACTTCGGCGACCTCTTGCAAGGATATCGGTGAGCCTCCCCCCGAGGCTTCGAACTCTGCCTCTTCCCCAGAGGGCATGTTGTTCGGGTTCAGGAGTTCCTCAAAGTGTTCTTTCCACCGCCCGACAACATCCTCAGTCTGGGTCAGCAGTTCTCCTCTCTGACTGAGTACAGCCTGAGCTAAGCCCTGCTTTCCCTTTCTGAGTCGCCGAACGGTTTGCCAGAACTTCTTTGAGGCCAACCGAAAGTCCTTCTCCATGGCCTCCCCGAACTCCTCCCACACCCGGGTTTTTGCTTTGGCGACCGCTGAGGCTCCTGGCCTCCCGGTACCTGTCTGCTGTTTCGGGAGACCCCTGGGCCAACCAAGCCCGAAAGGCCTCCTTCTTCAGCCTGACGGCTTCCTTCACCGCTGGTGTCCACCTGTCCGGCAGCCTCCCCCGCCATCTGATCCAACTCACCACCAGGTGGTGATCAGTTGACAGCTCTGCACCTCTCTTTACCCGAGTGTCCAAAACATGCGGCCACAGATCTGCTGATACAACAACAAAGTCGATCATTGATCTTTGGCCTAAGGTGGCCCGGTACCAGGTACACTTATGAGCCACCTTATGTTCGAACATGGTGTTTGTTATGGCCAGTCCATGGCTAGCACAGAAGTCCAACAACAAAGCACCACTCTGGTTCAGACGTCCTCCCAATCACCCCCCTCCAGGTTTCTCCATCGTTGCCCACGTGTGCGTTGAAGTCCCCCAGTAGAACTATGGCACCCTTTTTAGGATGCTCTCCAAGGACTCTAAGAAGGCCGGATACTCTGAACTGCTGTTTGGTGCATACACACACACACCAGTCAGAGCCTTTCCCACAGCGACTAACAATCGCATGGAGGCGACGCTCTCGTTCACCGGGGACAACTCCAACACAGCGGCGCTCAGCCGGAGACTTGTGAGTATCCCCACACCCGCCTGGCGCCTCACACCCTGGGCAACTCCGGAAAAGTAGAGAGTCCAGCCCCTCTCCAGGAGTTTGGTTCCAGAACCGGCACTGTGCGTGGAGGTACCGCTCCACCTCCCACACCAGCTCCGGCTCCTTTCCTGCCAGCGAGGTGAGGTTCCACGTCCATAGAACCAGTCGGCGATGCCGGGATCCACGCACCCCGGACCCCGCCTTTGCCTACCGCCCGGTTTACAATGCACCCGACCCCAATGACTCTCCCCGCAGGTGGTAGGCCCACAGGGAGGTGACTCCTCGTAGCCTCTTCGGGCGTGGATCCAGGCCCGGCCACCAGACGCTCGCCAACGAGCTCCCCTCCCAGGTCTGGCTCCAGGAGGGGGCCCCGGTTTCTCTTGTTCGGGCGAGGTAGCATAGTTCTTTGAAGGCCTTTTCATGGGGGTCTTTTAAACAAAATCAGCAATCAGCAAATAACACAATCAAATAACAAATCGGAAAATGAATGTTGACACATTCATTCTAAATTCAATATCAGTCATTAGAAGCAGTCTAACACTTTGATGCTGAATTGACTTTTATTGCATGTGTGCGCGGAGGGGAGGGGGGATGCTCACACGGTTATTAAATATCTAAATATTGAAGCAAGAAACCTAAAAACAGGGGTGCATACAAAAGCCTCTGTCGGTGTGAAGATTAACCCAGAAGTGTTTCATTTATATTTTTTTCTACCTACTATTGTTTCTCTTCCATTCTTTCATCATTCAACCTTAAGAAATCTGTAATATCGAGAAAAAAAGAGAGTTCAATATTTTACACCAAAAATGTTAATGTATATGTAATGTAATGTACATTAAAAGTAAGATTTAAGATATCATTTGAAATTTGTACAAAATAAAATAGAAACAGTTTCGTATTGACGGTGCTAATTTACATTTTAATCCAATCCTGGCTAATTTCTGAACAACCAGGAATCATTCATCTTGCCTGTCAATGGCAGGTGCATGAAATGCAAAAGTTCTTAAAAGCTGAGAAACAAATAATTTCTTCTAATGTTCCCATGTTACCTAAACGTTTAAAAAGAAATTAGACGAAAACAATGCTGTAGCTAAAAAGTGCCCAAATCACAAAATCGTATTTTCTCGCCATAGGTTTTTTTTGTATAGTGTATAGTGTATTACAAAATACTTGCTTCCCTGAGATGCATACAAAAAAAACCCCACAACGAATCCACAGAAAATAGAAGTCAAACCCTTCAGAGTGCAAAGTCGTGTCTAGACGAGTGAGAAGAAGAGGTAGAAGGACAAGAGCAGCAGGAGCTGGGAGGAAGCTGTGGGGAAGCCCGCCTCCGAGGCGTGATTGGTCGTGGTCGCCACAGTGGTAGTGGTGGTGGTGGTCTGTGGAGGCTGTAGCAGCGTCCCCAGTGTTTCCCTCAGGAATTCGGCATAAATTGATGAACTGGTGAACACGGACACAGAGTTTTTCGTCATCCGTGTCCTGTTGCTCTCGCTGCCGACGAGGGGAAGCACGGCCACCTGGGTCCAGAAGCCGCTGCTCATGCACATCAAGGGGCCTCCGCCGTCGCCCTGACAACCAAACACACATGCTCAATCGCCACTGCCACATGCCAGAACACAGCTTTCCAAACAAACTCTGGAGCGACAACTTGTCTGTGGAGTGCATACGTGGTCGGTGGCTGGTTTAAGCAGCCTCACCTGGCCCGAGTCAGGCTGATTAGTTTGGGGCTGGGTGAGGCTGCACACTTGTGGTGCATTGGCTAATCAATTTCTGACCACAGATGGCTACGTCGTCATCACTCGCCTCGACGACTGCAACTCTCTCCTAGCTGGACTCCCTGCCTCAGCAATCAAACCCGTACAACGCATCCAGAACACAGCAGCACGCCTGGTGTTCAACTTAACAAAATTCTCCCGTGATGAGAGTCAGCACCTCCAAGTCTGAGGCCATGGTTCTCTGCCAGAAAACGGTGGAGTGCTCCCTTCGGGTTGGGAGTGAGTTGCTGCCTCAAGCAAAGGAGTTCAAGTATCTCTGGGTCTTGTTCACGAGTGAGGGAAAATGGAGCAGGAGATGGACAGACGGATTGGTGCGGCGTCTGCAGTAATGCGGGCGCTGTACCGGTCCATTGTGGTGAAGAAGGAGCTCAGCCGGAAGGCGAAGCTCTCGGTTTACCGGTCCATCTACTTTCCAACCCTCACCTATGGTCACGAGCTGTGGGTAGTGACCGAAAGAACGAGATCGCGGATACAAGCGCCCAAAATGAGTTTCCTCCGAAGGGTGGCTGGGCTCAGCCTTAGAGATAAGGTGAGGAGCTCAGACATCCGGAGGGAGCTCGGAGTAGAGCCGCTGCTCTACTCGAAAGGAGTCAGCGGAGGTGGTTCGGGCATCTGACCAGGATGCCTCCCGGGCACCTCCCTTTAGAGGTGTTCTGGGCACGTCCGACTGGGAGGAGACCCCGGGGCAGACCCAGAACCCGCTGGAGGGATTATATATCTCATCTGGCCTGGGAACTGAACTGCAGAACTGCCCCTACCTACTTTCAAACATCGGTCAGACCCCATGCCCCAGCCCGACCGCTCTGCTCAACCACTTCGGCTAGACGACTGGTACCTCCTTCACTAAGGGCAGGCAAACGTTGTTCTGCCGAGCTCTTCTCTGTTGTGGCACCGCAGTGGTGGAATGAACTGATGTCAGGATGGCAGAGTCGCTCACCAGACCAACACGAAGGATTAGGCAGTTCTTGTATCGTGATGCCAGAATGTGTCCATCACAACCACTGTATCGTGTGATCCTGTGAGTCAATTGTCCTGTATAAAATATGTTTGCTCATGACATGAACAATGTATAAACCCTGTAGTCCGCAAGAATCAGGCAGTTGCTTCTTGAACTAACACAGCTTTATGCATCAACATTGCTGATCAATCCTTCTGTTCTGCCGAACACTCAGAGACCGTGTATTAGTCATAGCTAGCCTTAAATTATAGTCAGTAAACGAGTCAACAAAGAGACAACATCCACTGAACAACACTGCACTCCGACAATAACCACAGTTGAAACCAGCCATCACCACACACACTCAAGAGAGCGCTAGCATGCTCGCTCTGTCCACAAACAAATACAAACGTCGACAATAAACGCATCCGCCTGTTGTTGAAGGAGCCCCTGAAAAGCCACTGTAGGTGGTGTGTAGTAAGGTCTAATCCTACAATGTCCTCACCTGGCTTGACCAAAAACCAAACTACCGTAATATGTAGTAAATCGGACACACAAAACTCACCAAAATGCATGGTGTAGTAAGTTGTAAATTAAACGTTTGTGTTCTGAGCCGATTGGGAGTTCCCTTACCTCTCGTACTTCCACAGCTTGGGTGCAGATGTTGTCACTCGATGATGACGCGTTGCCACAAGCCACCACGGTGGTTCTGAACTCCTGCAGGACTTGTTGCTCTGTGGTCAGGTCAGAGAAAGTCACCGTCAAGAGCGATTGGATTAGATGTATGATTTATATTATTGATTTGACTTAACATTGGTTTGTTCTGTATTTAACTATAAATAGAAGTACAGGGCGGGGAACCTCACCGCCTCCCTGCCCCTGGCCCCAGCCAGCCAGCCAACAGTCAGTGTTGTTCAGGAAGTCGACGGTGCTGGTGTCGCTACAGAGGGGCTGCACGTAGTCTGACATCGAGGCCGAGCGGGACAGAGTCAGCACCGCCACGTTGTTTGCGGTGAGGTTGCTGATGGTGATGTTTCTCACCCCGAGGGTAACCTCGAAGAGGTTGGACCCGTTTTGCTGCAGACGGCCCAATACCACACTCCAGTGAGAGGAGTTGACGGGGCTAGGAGAGACGAGAGAACAACCAAGTGTATGATGATGGATCAACGGTCATTTGAAACGTGGTGTCGACAGCGTGTGCAACAGCACGATATCCAGTGCATTACGGTGCGGATAGGCACACACAGAAATTGTTGTTCAGCTCTAATATGCACAATGTATACACTGTATAGACTCGGCGTGACGATAGATATAAAAAGAAGTTTTACAGAGAGATGCAGGAGGCATCGGTCAGGACCGCGTCCGCCGCCACAAGGGTCCCACCGCAGACATGTGAGCCGTTCGTCTGCAAGCTAGCCATCCACGGCCACACGCCGGCCGATTGCACCAACTCCCCGCCGCTGTGGGCGTTCAGAGGTGCGCTGCCACACGTAACTGATGGGAACAAGGACAATCGTTAAATACAGCTTCAATGCATGATGGTGTCCAGTGCATCGATTGTGGGCAGCGGTGGTCAGAATGGGCCATCAAAACGTAACATAACATAAAAATGTCAACATTAGATTTGACCATGGCAATATATATATTTGAGCACGCTGCTTGGAACGGTTAACACAAATCAATGAAGAAACGCATGACTGTAGACAATCTCAGAGATAGACAATCTAGACAGAGACAAGAAGCCACTCACGTGGGAGTGGGAGTGGGGGAGTGGGGGCGGGCGGCAGACCGGTGCAAGTGACATTTAGGTCACTGTCGGTTCCCGTGGAGCTGAAGGTGACAAAGCCTGGCTGGCTGGTGGTGATATGGCCGTTGATCCATGCCTGATATTCAGACACTCTGGTGTATACTCCAGGAAAATCGGGCAGGGCACATCCATTACCAAAGCTCACCACTCCATTCAGAATCCACTGGGCGCCCTGTTTGCTCACCAAAGGTCCACCTGAGTCACCCTTTAGGGGAAACACAAAATGGGTGAATGAAAAATCTCCAAATGAATGAAGTTGCAATTCGAGTATTTACCTGGTCCTTTCTGGTTTGGTATTGGCATTTTGTGTGTTTAACATTTAGATTAGATATATAGATCGTTTAGTTTCGCAATACTGCTTTTTAAACAGACTAAGATTGAAGTCGCAGGAACAGGTTGAGTGAGGGTTTGAGGTGTGCCGCGTATATGGTCAGATGGCCTGGGACACTGAGGACACTGAGAGCAGGGTTCCATTCAAATGACTCTCAGTGGGTTTCATTTTGCAGGTACAAGACGCGGGCAAAGGTAATGGCAATCTTGGCAATGGGTAACGCTGGTTGTGGTTTACCAATTGCCACATACTGTACACTGCGTGCACAATTATTAGGCGCAAGTGAGTATTTTGACCATATCGTCATTTGTATGCATATTTTACAACTCCAAGCTGTATGAACTTGAATGCCTATTGGATTTAAACATACCAGGTGAGGTGCATTTGTGTAATGAGGGAGGGTGTGGTCTAAGGAGACCAACACCCTATATCACGTGTGCATAATTATTAGGCAGCTTTCCTCAGGCACAATTGGCCAGAAAAGAGTTCTAACAGACTCTGAAATGTCAAGCATGTTAATTAATAATAATAATAATACGGACAACCCCTGTCTTTATTGTCGCGTTTCACACCATGCATGTACACCCGTGCACGGCGGCCCTCCCAGTCCACCCCACACACACACGCCCCCATAGGTGTCGCCGTGATATTTTTCCCTCCGCTTTTATCCCATCCATGGCTATCTTCCTCCGCGGTCAGGCCAGGAGCGGTGGGCAGCTAGTGCAGCGCCCGGGGACCACCTCGTTCCAACCGCCGCTGGTCAGGCAACGGTCTTCTTCCATGTTTTTAGAGGGGTTATATATACAGTGTATATATATGGAGGAACCCCAGGGAGCACGGGGAGAACATGGAAACTCCACACAGAAAGGGCTGTTTGAGAAATCCCAGCACTGAAGACATGGGGTGAACCAACCATGTCCCAGGCGGGAATCGATCCCAGGACCTTCTAGCTGTGAGGCGACAGCACGGACTGTGCCACCGTGCCCCTTGCCATCCCCGGCGGCACTGCAATACCGGGTCAATGCGTGGAGCGAAGTGAGCAAGCTCCTCTGCCGACTCCCGTGGTCAGAAATGCGTTTAATATGTAGTCTCCATATAGAGGGCATATCAGATATTAAACTGATAAGAACAGATACTACACTTGATCTTAGCCAAAAGGCCGAGAAGCGAAAAAAGTCTTTCAAAGGGATGCAGCACTCTTGAAATTGGCAAGATATTGGGGCGTGATCACAGAACCATCAAACGTTTTGTCACAAGAAACGACGCAAATTAACTGCCAAGATTTGAGAAGAATCAAACGTGAAGCTATCAGGAACCCATTATCCTCCAGTGCTGTCATATTCCAGAACTGCAACCTACCTGGAGTGTCCAGAAGTACAAGGTGTTCAGTGCTCAGAGACATGGCCAAGGTAAGAAAGGCTGAAACCCGACCACCACCGAACAAGACACCTAAGTTGAAACGTCAAGACTGGGCCAAGAAATATCTGAAGACAGCTTTTTGAAAGGTTTTATGGACTGATGGACCAGATGGATGGGCCCGTGGGATTATTTTGGTTTTTCATTGAGTTGAATAATAATTCTGCACAGTAATAGTTACCTAATATCTGTGCACACACAGATATTCTCCTAAGAAAGCCAACCCTCACTTTTACTTTGTTAATTTTAATTTTAATTTTAATAAATACAATAATAAATAATAAATACAACTAGACTAATAATTGTTCACGCAATATATACTGTCTGCAGTGCCAAATGCGACCGACACACTTAAAGGAACAGCATTCATGTCCTGAGTTCTTTACAGCTCTCATTAGTTATTGCACTATCCTGGCTACCTCACCATGTCAATCATGCTGCACTTTGTGCACCATTTAGCATATCTGGTTAGATTGGAACTACATTTCGTTGTCCAGAAAAAATAAACAAATAGTTACATCGAACCATTTTCTCTTTAGGAAACTCTCTTTTTTTTTTAAATCACCTGGCAAGAGTCCTTTCCTCCAGCAGACAATCCAGCACAGATCATGTTGTCAGTGATGGAGCCCACCCCATAGTTACAGTTACACTGTCTGTTGCCCACTACGGGCACGTCCACTTCCTGGAGAGTTTGTGGGGAAGGAAGGCCCCCTTTAGGAAGAAGGAAATAGGAGTTTAGGAGATGAAGCAGCCGATGAGCTTTGCTGTGTGAATTTCATAGATTTCTTGACGAGTTTATTGACCTCCATCTCCAAACTGGACAGCGCCCCAGCCGGTGACCCAGGTGATGATTCCAGCATGGAACACACTGCCCGATGCGGCCAGGCAGACGGGCATGATGTAGTCTGTGAACGAGACCGCTGAGGAGAGCTTTAGAAGGCAGATATCGTTATCGTTAGTGTCGCTGTCGTAATCAGGGTGTTGGATGATCTCGATGATCGTCCGGGACACCTCGTTGGCGTTGCTGCCCTCTTGGTTCTGGCGGCCCAGGTAGACGGTGAAGCCCGCCGGGTCATTGCTATTCAGAAGAAAACAACAAAAACTAGGAGTGTTGCCACCTTAACTCTAATTCATCAAGAGTTGATGTTCTTCAAGTATTGATGAACAAATGATGAACATGTTTTTGCTGTTGCCAGATGTACTGTAGAAGATTGACGCATGTTACCTGGAGAAGCAGTGGGCGGCTGTAAGCACCCATTGATTGTTGATGAGAGACCCCCCACAGAAGTGGCCAAAAGAATGCAGACTGACCTGCCAGGGCCAGCTCCCCGCTGGAGCATCCACCCCTCCAACGATCCTGGTGTTTAAAGGAGGCCTACCGCACACTGAGAACAGTCCAAGGAAAGAAAGAGCGACAGCTTTTATAAATTTATGAGTGTGTGTGGTCGCACAGACAGAGAGCGGGTGTGTTTTTTATGTGGTGTTGTTTGCGTTCTCAGAGAGTGTGTGGTGACGGCTGGCTTAACCTGTGTGCATTGAAAACAGCCACCAACCAAACAAGAACTCCACACTAATAATAATAATAATACATTAACTTGTTTATTGCACATTTCTACATGCTCAGACTTTTAGCATAATATGAGTTAAAGCCAAAAGCAAGTATCAATGAAAATCTAAAAATATAACGTGTTTATACAAGTGAAATCCCAGTGGACCTGACAATCAAGTTGAAGTTCAAGTTCAAGTTCAAGTTCTTTTATTTGTCAAATGTGCTATATTGACATACAGCATAGATGAAATTACATGCCTCTCAGGCCCAGGTGAAGTAGTGACAATCCGTTCATCCAAGCAGACTATATGGGCATATAAGGAAATAGTGCAGCCTGTATGGGGCATTATGAGGAAGAAGATTATTGAAATTCACTTACCATTCAGTTGTGAGTACACTTCTGCAAAAAGACAACAGAGACAGATTTAATAAGAGAATCATTGATCACACACACAATGTTATATTTTGCACATCTGTGTTTTTTTGTGTACTATCATACAAAGGTTTATGGCCACCTGTTATGGCACACTGCAAGTACACAAGTAATGAAACCTGATCCATGTGCTGACATCCTGAGCAATGGCATGAACAGGAATTGTGTTTAACAAGTGGTAACCGCCCATCATCTGACACAAACAGGTTTTACCACCATAGACAGACAGACAGAATTCTGTGTGTGTGTGTGAATCACTAATAACTGACCTATTCCTATAGCCTTTAAATCTTACCTACAGCACCTTTTAATTCTTTATTATTTGTTCAGGAAGTCCTACAGCTACATCCTCTTCCTTCCACCCACCCTAGTCATGTGTCGAGACTCCATTATAGTCTGGACATCCTACCACAGAAGATGACGCCGAGGGTCCTTTACTCAGTGCCCCAACCCCTCCAATCTCCTCTACCCAACAATCTCAAACTAGAGAACTTGATGTGAGCGGGGGACTCTGGAGTTGCCAATCGGCGGTCAAGAAAACCGAGACCATTTTGGCCTACACCGCCCTCCAGGCTCTCCACCACCTGGCTCTCACAGAGACCTGGATCATCCCAGGAAACACTGCCATTCCAGCCGTCCTCTCCACAGCCTACTCTTTCTCGCACACTCAGCAACCTACTGGACGAGGTGGGGGAACGGGACTCATCATCTCTCTCACTCAACCC
>OMOU01053871.1:0-11368 GCA_900312585.1 Malacocephalus occidentalis | reverse complement strand
TCCATGCCTTCACCCCACCCCTCACACACACACACACACACACGCACACATGCACGTACACACGCACACACACACGCACACACACGCACACACACATGCGCACACACACACACACACACACACACACACACACACACACAAGCGCACGCAGGCACGCACACTAACACATAACTTCAGAGGTTTCATTCTCCCTTCTCTCCTTCCCTCCTTCCCTCCTTCCCTTTCCCATTTTCCTATCTTACTGTACTCAGAAATCAGAAGTTGGATCAAATAAAATGACTAATAATAATAATTAAATGAATACAATATTAATCCCAGATGGGAAATTTGGGATCACGGGTGGATTTGCAATCATCAGTACTGTGCTTGAAACATCCTTCCCTCCATCTCTGTGTCTATAGCTCTTGCTGCCACCACCCTTTATGAAAATTATATGATTTTACATATTTCAGAGTTATTACGTTCAGTAGATCACTTGCAGTACAGAATTCAAATCTACAGTAGATTGAGGTTAGATTACATGCAGTTACCCTTTCCCACACAGAGCCATCCTATAGTCACCATGAACCAAAAATATATCCTTTGTTTAAACTGGGATACGCTCAGTAAACAACCGTTCTGCCAGAACCTTCCACACGTCAGACACGTGTGTGCACTCAATTGCAATTTTAGCTTACTTGCTAACGAATGACCAGACTAGCTGCCTAGTCTGTTTGTTTCATGAATCAATATATGAATGCATATGATTCCGGCACTGCAGAACCCTGGTATAATCTCAGTGTCTCTCGTCCGCCCCTGTATTCCTCAGCCATTCATCCAGGCTCCCTCCCGGCCCTCCCTCCTGCTCCGCTGTCTCCTCCGTCACCCTGCTGCACGCTTCCTACCAGCCAGACGCAGCTAGTGGCATCTTGTTGGCAGTGGTCGGCTGGGGAGCCAACATTCATTGAGTCGATGCCAACAGAATCAATAAACTAATCAGTAGGACTGGCTCTGTTCTGGGGGGCCGACCTTCTTAGCCCCCCTTGAGGAGTTGGCAGAGATGAAGACGTTGGTTCAACTGCCGGCCATCTTGGCCGTTCCCTGCATGACCGTTGTCTCGAATTAGCGTCTTCACAGACAAACGATTATAGCTGACTGCACATACTTTCACAGTGTACATTGTACAGCGCAGCTGCATCTATTTGGCGTATTTACATTTTGTATTCATGTTCCTCTTCAGTAATGTTTAATCATTCATATTATACATTTGCATCGTTTATAGTGACAAAACTGCAAGAATTGGCTAGTTAACTATTGAGCAAACTAGTTAACTTTGAGCTGAGGCAGAAGAAGGGCAAAAAACACCGAACATTTCAGTCTCATGTATGGAACTATTATATCTCGTGAAAGAAAATTAAAATGTTTTATTTCAGTCTTTCTTCCCACTTTCAAAAGCCTAAAATCCACTGGGTCCCGAACTAGAACTTAAAAAAACAATTATGTTGTCCAAAATCATATTATAAGATATTTTGGCATCATGGTTTACTATAATTACTATAATTTACTATAGTGTAATTACTCCCTTCGCCTCCTGAGCTGGTAGCACATTGCATAAAAAAAGGAAACAAGGCAGAGTGTCTCTTCTTCCATGAAAATGCTCTTAATTGCACATTGCTGGGCCACATTTGCCATTTTGAACTAATGGCACAAGATAAGCACCTCTTGCTGCAATACAAGTACACCATCGTATATTGTTTGAGATAATCCCCCTGTAATGTGGCAGACCTATGGTAACCCCGAGAACAATCTACATGTTTTGATGCAGCATCGGCTCAGTAACAACGCTTCTAAAACCTCCAAACCAATTGGGTTTGATTGTTGGTACCAACACGGTACCAGCAATATGGCAACTGCAGTCTTTATTATACTGTCTCTCTCTCTCTCTCTCTCTCTCTCTCTCTCTCTCTCTCTCGCTCTCTCGCTCTCTAGCTCTCTCGCTCTCTCTCTCAATCTCTCTCTCTCTCTCTCTTGGCATGACTTATTTTTCATTTCAGTCTAACGCATCTGATGGCATCCACTCTTTTTATTTTATGGTTATTTTTCCTTTTATGAACCCGATCTTGTGGTTTGTGATGCTGACAAAAAGACATTCATTCAGTGTGCCCATCGTTCTCTCACCGATTCTTCATTTACAAATCTATGTTCTTCAATTAAATGCAGCCTTTTGAGAGAAGAGGTATGAGTTCAAGTGAAGTGCATTGGCACTTGTAAAATGTATCTATGAGAGTGTATGTAATAGCAGGAATGAGATTAGTGACACGCAGAGCAGGACTGTTTGCTCTCGTCCCTGTACAGTACGGAAGCTACCGCCTGTTGAATACGTCAAACCAGAGCCTGGAGAAAACAACAAACATGATAAGGAGAGACAGAGCCCAGAGGAAATCATGATTAATAAGGTGATGAGATGCATGTGTGTGTGTGTGTGTGTGTGTTGTGGCTTGCCCATGAACAAGGCTTTGTGGGACAGGGGTGACGATATTTGTAATGCTATTAATAGATAATCGATCTATCATCAAACTTTGCAGATATTATAACATAAGAGACAGCTAAGAAGGCGTTGGAGGACTGTATTTGACAGTGATAGGTCGGTGAGGGATGGGAGATACTCGGCATAATATACTGTATGCATACAACATTTTTCCTTGGATCAAATTAAATTATAACCATTAAATAAAATGTAGCACCTTTACTTGCCAACTTCACTGTTAGCCTATATTCTGGCACCGTGGTCGAGCATGTTTTCCTGCTAATGCATAGCAGATTATTATTTAATTAAGTTATTATTGAGTAAGTAAGGAGTGGCAAGTAAGTAAAATGTAATTCATTTTGTCATTTGGTGTATTTCACATTGTCTAGCTCACATGCATATAAAGAAAGTCATTTTTTATATAAAGTTTTATTTTCAAAGGGTTTCACATCAAAAAGGTTTTCTATTATTACCACAACATGTGTATTTAATGTGTAAGGAGTGTAAGGAGAATTACGCTCTCGCCAACGATAATAGTAAGTGATTCCCCTGGATGGAACAGAATGAACCAAAATAAGAACCAATCTTTTTTGCTATTGGAACTCTCCAATGCCAACACTGCAGGCCACAACAATGTGGATGGGTCAGCAAAATGATTCAGGATTCAATGTTTCCACTCAAACGGCTGTGCTATTAAATCCAATTCAGTTCATAGTAATGCAGGACACATCACATCTCACCAGAATCACCCATAGAAATCTATCTTTGCGTATGTAGATTACAGACAACAATGTGAAATATGGTAAAAATCAGTATATTAATGGGTTTAGACTGAAAGATTTCACAGCACATATCCTTTCCAAAAAATGAGAATATCATGGAAAAGTCGAGGCATCGAGGCAGTAATTAAAGCAAAATGATTCCCGACCAAGTATTGAGTGCCGACATCAACATAACTTTTCTGAAAATCGACATTTCTGTTTTGGAAATACTGTTTTGATTGGTTTCATGTGATATATGGATTTTCTTTAAATACTGTTTTGGGGGTTTTATGATCTGGAAGCCAAACTTATGCAAAGTTAAGCAAATAAATACTTGAAATACTTAACTTTGTGTGTAATGAATCTATAATCTACGAAAGTTTCACTTTTTTAAAGGAATTATGGAAGAAAACTAACTTTTCCATGATATTCAAATTTTTTTTGGAAAGGATCTGTATATTGTCATTACGTATTACTAAAGACATGTAAACAAGGCCCTGGGGCAAAAGTCTGCACTTGAACAGAGTGGCAAAGACTACAACCAACAACCAACTAGCACATATTTCCCCTCACGCGCCTGCATGAGGGGAAATAACTCTCCGTACCATCAGGTGACACTCGTCTGTATTCGTCATTCCAAAACGGGAACCGAAAGACCTTGGACTGCCACTATACAAGCCATTGTTATGATACATACATGGAACAAAGCAGTGACCACTTTCACTCACCAATTTCACTCCCCACTGAGATGGTTTTGTACTTCTAATGGAGTATATGTCTGAAGTTGAAAAATGTAAACTTGAGCGTGCCCTCTTGACGAAAGTTGTTTGCTCCTTTGCTGACTTTCGTTTCCCTTCTCATGCACTGATTTGCTTACGCTGAACAGCCAATCAGAGTATGTAATTGACGTGAATGAATGAAGGAGTGAATGACTGAATACTTAATGAACACATTAATTGCAAATAGCATATGTTACTAGGGGACTGCTCTACATGACAGCCTATTGCTGGTCACCAGAGAAGTGGTTCAAGAAGGTGAATGGATTGTAGTACGACTCTATTCGTGTTGATTTCTTGAAATATGGAGGAATAAATGAGGCAGGATATTTTCTCTCTCTCTCAGTTCTATTACGTTGGCTGGTGATGTGTCCAAGGACTTGGTCACATTGTTGGTGTTGGCGAGCAACATCTGTCACTGGCAATGACAGGCTATCAACAGCACTCTGTGCCAACACGCATGTGTGACTAACATGGTGAACACACAGTGAACACCCAAAATATATTGTACATGCACGTGTATTTCCTCCTCTCAAATGCATTTTACACATTTTAAACCTTTTTGTATATATCTATGCATACATCCATAGACACATGCTAAATTGCAATCATGCAGTAAGCAAAATGATCTTACTTTTTATGAATGTTCCGTTGTTCTTTGTTTTGTTTTTTCTGAATTGAAAGACGTCCACAAAACAGATGCTGCCAATGAGCCGCAACACTATTACTTGGCTCTGTGTCCAGAAGTGACAAGCACCTAAACAGCTACCCTGAGGTACTCCCTGCTGTACACGAGTCACGATTACAGCCCTTTGGCTCACTCTGCCCCTGTACCCTGCCCAAGCCTCGAGGATGGCCGGTTGCCCGGTTTGGTATGAGTCAAAAATCCCTCCCATTGCTCACTGCTAAATGATATGGCTCCTTTTCCAACTCCTCTGCCCCTTATGTCCAGTCATTATTTGTTCAGATACTACCAACTAAAGTATAACATGGTCTTCACTACAGATACGTGTATGGGTGTCTACACGTTTAGCATTTTTATTTAAAGTTTTATTTCCAAAAGGTTTCATATAAAAAGCGTTTTCTATTAATACCACAAAATGTGCATTTCATGAAACTAACTTTAATTATGTGTGTAAGGAGAATTAAGCTCTCGCCAACAATAATAGTAAGTGAGTCCCCTGGGTGGAAGAGAATGAACCAAAATAAGAGCCAATCGTTTTTGCCCCATCCCATCCAGTTGCACTTTCTATTGGAACTCTCCACTGCCATCACTGCAGGCCACAACAATGTGGATGGGTCTCTCTATGCATGCATTGGTAAAATCAGGCATTGGTTTCTGTGTAATAAAGGTAGTTTACCAAAAGCAAGGTGCAAGGAAACAAACACTCTTAATTTAGCAAAAGGTTGAGAGTATAGAGCGGAACCAAACGTCGCTTTGTTGTTAATGGAGAAACAATGTTTTCCCTTTGTCTTCCAAAGCTGGCGTGTTTGAAAACATCACAAAACACTGAAGGCATAGGGTAATCACACAAAATGTTGATTTCAGATCAAGGACCCCTCCACTACCAAGGGGAGGTGTGAGGGGTTGCAGGCAGACGCTAAACCCTGGCTGGACATTGGGCACAGTGAGCCTAGCGCATATGGCACTCTGTCTGGTGAATGTCATCCATGTTGATGTGCCACGACCACCACCACCGGCTGCTAGGCTCCCCTGATGACCCACCCAGCCAGATTGCTGCATGGGTAGGGTGGTGGGCTGGAAAGGGATACCCATTATTGATCTGTAGTTTTTATATCTGATGTATTTTGCATTTTCCTGTATGAGCCAATGTGTGCATTTGTTTTTTGCCAACTCAAAAGCATGCGTCTGTGTGTGTGTGTGTGTGTGTGTGTGTGTGTGTGTGTGTGTGTGCGTGTGTGTGAGTGATCTGAAGCAGTCATATTGGTCACTCTAATAGCACTGGCATATGGTGCTGCCCCACTGTTTCTGGATCTCGATGTATCTGTCTTTACGTCTCTCTCTGTCCCTGAGTGTCTGTGTGTGTGTTTTAGACTCTTGGATGAAGTGGCCATAATTTAATTGCAACAGGACTGAGACGGCTTCTGAGATCTTTCCCACCCTGCCCCCGGGAGAGGTCTGACAGCTTGTCAACAACAGCGTATTATTCTTGCAATGATGATTCTTGCAATTGTTATCTGACGATATTGGAGAGTGAACGTAATGCAGACGGAGGTTTTGTCCAACCATTCTCATCCGCGTATCTGGGGCCGGATCACGATGGCAGTGGGATAAGCAGGGGCCCCCAAACGTCCTTCTCCCCAGCAATGCTCTCCAGCTCCTCCTGGGGGATCCCGAGGCGTCCCCAGGCCAGCTGTGATGTATAATCCCTTCAGTATGTTTTGGGTCTGCCCGGGATCTCCTCCCAGTTGGACGTGCCCGGAAAACCTTGGGGCCTGAGGCATCCTAATCAGATGTTGGAAGCACCTCAGTTGACTCTATTCAACGCAAAGGAGCAGTAGCTCGAACATAGATGAACCGTTATCTCGGAACCTATTGTCCACAATGGACCAGTACAGCGCCACATTGTTCCTACCTCATTTTCAGCACCCTGAAATAAACTTTCCTGGTTCCCCTCTTTGAAAATGGGGACCACCACCCCGGTCTGCCACTCCACAGGTCCCCGGCCTCCAGGCAACACAGAATAGAAGTGTCAGCCAAGACAGCCCAACAATGTCCAGAGCCTTCTCAGGGCAAATCTCATCCACACCTGGTGACTGAAGAGCTTCTTGTCTTCAGACTCTGCCTCCACCTCAGAGAACATATTGGTTGGGTTCAGGAGTTCCTCAAAGTGTTCCACCACCCGACAATATCCCCAGTCCGGTCAGCAATTCTCCTCCCCGACTGAACACAGCCTGAGGCAAGCCCTGGTTTCCCTTCCTAAGTCACTGAATGGTTTGCAGAACTTCCTTGAGGACAACCAAAAATTAATTCTC
Organism: Malacocephalus occidentalis; assembly: GCA_900312585.1. Taxonomy (NCBI): domain Eukaryota; kingdom Metazoa; phylum Chordata; class Actinopteri; order Gadiformes; family Macrouridae; genus Malacocephalus; species Malacocephalus occidentalis. Next base: position 4,328 of record OMOU01053871.1, on the reverse strand, counting down.
CATAGCCTCCCCAGCTGCAGCCCTTCTGGCCTTCCGGTGCTCATCTGCTCTTTCAGGAGATCCCTGGGCCAACCAAGCCCAAAAGTCCTCCTTCTTCAGCCTGACAGCTTCCTTCACTGCTGGTGCCGCCAGCGGGTTTTTATGTTGCCGCCACAACAAGCACTCAAACAATCTGGAGGCAGTGAACATGGCCCACTCGGATTCCATGTCGCCAACCTCCCCCGGGATGCATGAGAAGTTCTTGCAGAGGGGAAAGTTAAAAAATCCACGGACAGGGGTCTCCATCAAACATTCTCAGGTCACCCCCACTACACATTCAGGTTTACCAGGTCTGTCTGGCAGCCTCCCCCGCCAACTGAGCCAACTCACTACCCACCAGGTGATCAGTTGACAGCACTACTCTCTTCACCAAAACAAAACATATGGCCGCATGTCTGGTGATACGACAACAAAGTTGATGATCAATCTTAGGTGTTCTGGTACCAGGTACATTCATGAAGCACCCTATGCTCAAACATGGTGTTTGTTATGGCCAATCCATGACTAGCATAGAAGTCCAACAACCAAGGGCCACTCTGGTTCAGATCGGGCAGGCCATTCATCCTAATCCCCCCCCTCCAGGTTTCTCCATCGTTGCCCACGTGGACAATAACTCTCCCTGTGGGTGGTGAGCCCACAGAGAGGCTGCTCCACGTCGTCATTGGAGCTGAGCATGGCCGAGCATTGTGCGTCCAGGCCCGGCCACCAGACGCTCGCTGAAGAGTTCCCCTCCCAGGTCTGACCAGTTTTTGGGAAGCCTTTTCATCATGGGGTCTTTGAATCACTCTTCAGTCTGGCCCCTCCCCTGGGACCACTTTGCCTTGGGAGACCCTACCAGGGGCAACACAGCTGCCAGGGTCATCTGGGCACCCAGACACCCTGTAGCAAGGTTTGTTGCCACAATGCCACATACGTGGCTTTGTTCGGGGCTCCTCCAAGGACACAGGCCGTAGTGGTGTTGAAGTCCGGTTTATTGTAAAGTTGTAGGTAAAATGACAGGGAGCAGATAGTATCTTAGCTCACTGCCACCATGACCTAGCCCCGGATAAGTGGATGAGAATGGTTGGACAAATCCTCCATCTCCATTACGTTCGCTCTCCAATATCATCCAACCTTCCACATTGATAAGAAAGATAACAATTGAAAGAATGTGGCAGCTAGCATGCTCCTGAGTGTGTGTGCTGGTGGCTGACTTAACCTGTGGTGCACTGATTGCCCAATGCACCTCAGGCTTGCAGCCCCACCTTCCCGGACTCTAACTGGGCCAGGTGAGGCCAATTACGCCAGCCAGTGACCAAGCCCCCACACCACACATTCCCGCACCCCCCCACTGCGATAAGGTGGTGATTCTTTGGGGGAGGATTTGTGATTCTCCAATTAGCCATTCTATAAGGGACTGTAGCTATAATGACACATTCTCTCATTCTCTCATCGGCTGAAGATTAGATTCACTACGAATGGGCAAATTTAATAAACTGCTATTGTAATTCGTAGTTTCCATCAGTTTCCATCAAGAAATCTGTATGCCTATGTTATTGAAATTGTAGTGGTACATGTAGCAACAAGCTCATATGACTTTGAAAATCATATAAACTAACGTTGAAATGAGCTCCCAAAGAAGTGGGCAAATCTAATTCACAGTATTCACCGAGGCTGTGTATTTTCTTTAAAACATGAAACACCACAGTTTCCTTTTATGTTTCAACATCATATAATGGTAACAAAACGATTATAGAGCAGAATAGGCTGAATGGTCCTGTGTTCGATCGCCAAGGTCTGCAGCCTAACCCTAGTGATGCCTGACCTCTACCTATAAAATCAACAGTCGCTTCGATAAATGCTACATTCGTGAATAATTTGCACATTCAAAGAACAGGAAAAGAAGCACAAAATCCTATGAGAAACAGAGCTATTTAAGATGATTTGCTATCTGTTGTTTGTAGTTTTACATTTCATAGACCAGTGTATCTATGGTGTCAATGTAGCTGCTTGCATTACAACACACTGGTCTCAGAAACATAACTTCCAGGTCAAGGCATGAGATACAAATATTCCTTTCCCTTCATTGTGTGTCTTGTCTCAATGTGTGACATCCTGGGGACACACAGCCCATAAAGTATGTTGTTTATACATAAAGAATAACCATGAATAAGTATTTTCTTTCCATATGGTGGAGTTGGGGAAGAAAGATTCCCTGGTCATCGCTCTCAACTCTCCAACTTGACCTGTCAGCTTTTCTTTCCTTTCCGTGTTTCCCACCAAAAACAAATATTATCCCCCTGCTGGTTTTGATACAGCAAATGCTCAATAATTCATGGGAACACTCCATTCTTTTTCCCTGACACAGGAGCAGGGATACCACCGGTTGGATGCATTCTGAATGCTATTCATGAGTAGGACACACGCCAGTAGCAGGCCCAGCGTGAGTTGAATGCTGCCTGCCCTCCGGGTCGGGCCACGTCCAAGACCACAGACACCTTCCAGAAATCTGCCTTCTTTACCGACCGGCTCTGGACATTCCCAAGCTCAAAAGCAAACTGAAATGATCATAATGTTCATAACGTATGTTGGTGAGGAAGTCTCACAATCCTTGTGTAAAGTAATTATTCAAATAAAACAAGCAATGTGACTCATTGTCAAAGCAATCTTGACAGAGCACTAACAGTTATCGTGTAATTATTTGTGAATGTTACCCACCAGTGCATCAGGTGCCACCAGACAAAAACATTGTGAACAGAGGATGAATTATTTCGTTTTTCAGGTCGATAGATTATTGAATAATAAACACGGAAACCAATACGGGCAACACATTCTCACACCCAACTCGTCATATACAGACATTGGGCAGGACCCTGACCAAGTGATCATGTGTGATGAGTTGGGTACCCCTTTAGCATCATTTTCCAATAAGCAGGGTAGTCCTATAGGCTGTCAAGGAGCTCCCTAACCCCAACCCTGACATAACAAGTGGGAGTGTCCACCTAGCTGTATGCTGACTAGATCAGTTTACCAGTCGGTGCAGTCTACTGGGTAGGCTGGTAGACTGATTTAGTCAGCATACATCGACGCGGATACTCTTGCATGAGCACCTGACAGGGAAAGAAGGAGTAGCTGCACACCAGTCCTGCCACAACCACAGAGCTTTCTGTGTTGTCTGTAAGGTTCATATTAGACACCACGTGGTAGTTCTATCCACAAGCCTGCAAGGCTCATCTCTGGAGAAACGCTAATAGCAGGTATCTGTATCTGGTTTAATGTCAGGTTCAGTTTTGTGATTTGTGTGAGTTTGATATATATATCGTAATTCTGCCAGTATTCCTTCACTCACCGGGCATAATAGTTGGGATATGAAAATGCACTTGGTGGTGTCCGGACAATGAATTGCCATGCGAAAAAAGTTCAAATTGTGTGTAATGCTATGGCATCCAATGTGAGCCATGTTGTGAGGTGTGTGCAAACATGGTACAGATACAGACAGGGTACAGGGTACAGATTGGGCAATGGCTACAGTCCAGGCCCAGCTGCTGCAGGCAGTGTTCCCCCCCACACCAAGCTATCCAGATCAGCCAGAGTAGAATTAGTAGGCCTACCATGGACAGATGTTGTTATGTAGTGATATGCTTGTGCAATGAAACTTGTGAAGATATATATAGATTCTGCATATATATAATTTTACTTATTTTGTATAGTTTGAATTTAACCAACACAGAAGAACCCAATCACCCAAGATAATTGCCATTTGCTTGTTTATTGTGTTAATAAGTAACGTACATGGCAGCAGATAATCCATGTTAATACAGTGTTACATAATTGATCTGCCTTCAGATGTTATTCTGTTATTCAGATGTTATACTATCACACTTTTTGCTACTACCTTTGCACTTGTGGTTGGATGCTAACTACATTTTGTTGTATTCTGTGCATGTGTACTCTGTGCAATGACAATAAAGTTGAATCTAATCTAATCTAATCTGATGTTATGACTTTCAGTATTATTTCAAAATTATTATTCAAAAAGTGTAATCCTCTTTTTAAATAATACAAAATCATAATTGAAATAATAACAATAATAAGAATAATAACAACAACAATAAAAATACTAATAATACCAATAGTACTAATAATAATAAAAATAGTAATCATCATCATCATCATTATAATGATAATAATAATAATAATAATAATAATAATAATAATAATAATAATAACAATAACAATAACAATACTACTACTACTACAAACAATAATAATAATAATAATAATAATAATAATAATAATAATAATAATAA
>OMOU01053851.1:19538-38690 GCA_900312585.1 Malacocephalus occidentalis | reverse complement strand
AGCAACTTTAGGATACCTTTTGGTTTGTCACCTGTTTACTACCATTGTTTCCCTTCCATGAGCAACACTGACCACCACATCACCAGTGGTGTTGCGTTCAGTCATGCATTGTTGTTGAGGCTGCATGAAATAGGTTGGTTGGCCAGCCGTTGTGTCTGGCGCCGGTAGGCACAGTCTGCAAATGTTGGTGGAGACAACAGAGGAGTTGGTCTTATTTTAGTAATAGTGACAAAATGGCATAAATAATTATGTTGATGATCATATTACCACACTCACATGATCTGTTCCTCCCATTCTCTCTGAAATACGTCTTCTATCTGTGTCTATTGTTCTGCTATGGTTCTCCCTCCATGTTTCTCTCTATCCAGTATGACTGAAACTGATCTCTCTTCCTCTTCATGTGTTTTGACATCTCACATCCACCACAGCTTAAGGCTAAAATGTTTACATATAAAATAGTTTCAATGGTCTCTTAATTCATATTATTTCCAATTTCTAATAATCTAATAATAATAATTGAGAGGCCTAGCAACAGATCAAAATCAGAAATGACATTACTCGCTCTAAACGTATCGTTGATCCTGTCTCACAATCTGCCAAGACTACCTTTAAAAATGCCTTCAGGTGCCTTCATTCTGCCGGCTCTCCCCATGGAAACGGCCGTTCAATTCAGTTCCAAGAGGCAGGGGGCAGGTGCGCTGCATCAACAGGTGACCGGGTTCAGCCAATCAGACATGACACATGTAGCGTGTGTCATGTCTGAGCATGTGTTGCTGTTTACCCTGCAGAGGGAGTCCTCCCATGGAAACCAGTGGACACATGTGGGATGTTGGCTCTGCTTTCATTATACCATCCCTCACTTGGTAAACAACAACAGACCAAGTAGGTTGGTGGTTCTGTTTCTCCATGTGTTGGACACATTTAAACACTGACAACTTAAGATTTGGACCAAGGTGATGAGAGAGAAAAAAAACACCCTTCTGTACACAATGCTAATGGCATCAGAAGAGCTATCGGAAATAAGTCTGGTTGGCTGTAATAGATGTAATAGAATAGTTATCTGACCTTCCGTGTGTGTGTGTGTGTGTGTGTGTGCGTGAATGAGAGAGAGACAGTGAGACGCACACTTGAATTTGAGTTTGATGCTCCTGAAGAGAAGGCTTAGCGTGAGTGGCAGGCAATAGACAGAGCCCTTTGAAGTGGTCAGCCCTCTGTGACACACACACACACACACACGTTCACCCTTAGTAGCACAAACACTGCTCTCTCTCTCTCTCTCTCTCTCTCTCTCTCTCTCTCTTTATATCTTCCCTCCTCTTTGCATGCGTGTGTGTGTGGTGTGCATGTATGTGTGTGTGTATGTGTTTGTGTCTGTATATGTGTGTGGCAAGGGATCTGTGGGGGCCAGAGTTGAGGGAACTCCTATCACTTGGCTTTTCATGGCAGATTATTGTCACATAGCTCTCTCTCTCTCCTTCTCTCTCTCTCTCTCTCCCTCTCTCTCTCTCTCTCTATTTGTGGTGTGTGTGTGAGTGTCGTCACGCTTCGCCCTTTGTCTTGTCTCACCTTCCTCTGCTCTCTATGCACCCTCCTCTTCAGCAGCCATGCTGGGCTTAGGCTCAACGGTAGCTTGTTTCCTTAACAACCAGTGTTGTTAAGAGGACTAGAAGTGACACATCCTTTTTTCTGTATGAGAAAGGGACCCTGGGAAAATGCATGCATGTGTGTGTGTGTGTGTGTGCGCCCATCATCCATCCTCTTGCACAACATTTGCCTCTGAAAAGCTCGATTCAGTGCAGTGAGTTGCAGAAGTAGGGAAGCCCACAGTTTCCCTCAGAAGCTACACACTTATTGTGTCATAGTGTGTGTGTTTGTGTGTGTATTGTCTCTGTACCTCCCCCTGGCTACTCCTCTGTATTGGTTAACTGCCTTGACCTTCCCTGAGGGACAAATGTATCAAGAAACCCAACCTGACTAAGAGGGATATCCTGCATACCTGGCAACCTCTCGCCAGGCTATTGTGTGTGGAGACTGGAGGGCAATGAAGGAAATGATGGCAAGCCAATCCTCATCACACGGTACGCATTAGCCAGTATATGCTTGTAGCATAAACTGCACCACATCATGACCTTCCAAGGTGGTTTCCTCAGATAATTCACTGTATTGGCCCATGTGTTAGGTCTGGACATATACGGTACAAATATAATATACCATGTGTGTGATCCGTCCGCTGACCTGAATGGCTCCATGAATGTTGGATGAGGACACCTCGCAGGCCTCCAGGGTACTCCAGACCCTGTTTTTGCCGGAGTTTCCAAGCCCTTATTCTGCCCGGCAACCGCCCCCGAGAACCTCTTTCATTGGCTGGCTGTTTGCTCTAGCTCCGAACTCCCAGCGGGATGGGCGGTGGGTGAACGGCGTCCGCGTCGTCTGAACGGGGATTTGATGTCGGTGAAATTATTCCCCAAACTGACAGCATGTCAACGCCGAATGTGATGATGCTAGCAAAACCTTCAGCTCAATCAGTTTCTTATAGAAAACGAATAAAGCTCACAAAAGCAGAAACACAGAAAAATGAAACCGTTGACCTAGACAGAACCTGTGGGTTTGATCACCAAATATATAAAAATAAACCCTGGTTGCTATTGATTTGTTTTTGTGAATGCTCTCCATGTGTCACTTCTCAAAAGTCAAACGCGTTCCATGAATCGTTGCTTTCAAACCTCAAACCCACGGATCCAGAGCAGAGTCGTTCGGCCGAATGCACTAAAACAATCAATGCACTTCGATAAACAAGTGTATTTTATACACTTTTCACACTTTCACACTCATATATTCTATACTTTTCATATATAAGTCAATACATGGCCGTTGAATATGAATACGCAAAGCGTCAAAATGTACAGAATAAAATGGCTTGCTCACATGGCGGGCAGGGCTGGTACACATCGCTCAGAGCAAGCAGACGTTGCAATGTTCACACATCGCCCATCCCACTTCAAATAGTCTTAGCCAACATCTAACTGTACCGTCAGTGATACATTGTTGTTTCACTCTCTTGGATAAATTGACTTCTACTACTACTGATTATAAGTCACTGTAGCAAAGTCCCTTCTTTACCTCATGCCACGGTTGTGGCTTTTCTGGGTTCTTCCGAAATTACGCAGAGGACGGTGTTGATTCCCAAAATGAAGATGATTTTGAATACACAACACAACCGCTTTAGCGAGTTGTGTTGTGTATTAAAAATCATGTCAGAGTATGTAAGAGTTCATATTTAATGTGCTCTTTGTTATGCTTTTTCCCGTTTAAAGTGGTCATCTCTAAGATTTCTATTTGGTGCTCTTTGGCGATACGATGGCGAAAAGACACGATGACAGTGTCGCATATCGTCACCTTAAGTCACATTGTCTTGTGACTTAGGCATGGAAAGTTATTTCCATGGTTCAGGGCTCGTCCCCTATTGGCATAGACCCTAATGGTCTATATTTGATTCAGTCCTTTCCGTTTTTTGAAAAATGTGACTTAGGCCATTACTTTAAGAAGGTGACGATATGTGACGTCAATCCACTGGCAGCTGTTTAATGGTGGTGTGGTATGGAAGGGGTCGTGGTTTAGCATCAGCAGGTGAAACAAGGGGGGGGAGTGGTCAATTTCTGAGATTGACGCAGGTGTGGGGGATGAGAATCAAAAGAATCAGAAGCATACAGTATGTATCCTGAGTATTTAAATATAGCATAAGGAATATAGCATTTGTATCCAGAGTATTTTGAATCATTATCAATGTTATAAATGTACATGTAGTGATCAATATGATGACCAATGAGGTTGGTGTTGCTGGTTGAGAAGCCTGATGACCTTGGGGAAAAACGGATTTGTGTCTGGTAGTCCGTCCCTGGTTGCTCCGGTAACGTCTACCAGACGGCAGCAGTGTGAACAGTCCATGGCCTGGGTGGCTGTGGTCCTCCATGATTCCTCGTGCTTTCCTAAGGCATCGTGTGGTGGATGCTTAACGTGGCTGGGAGATGGGAGCCGATGATGCTCTCCGCTGTCTTCACCACCGTCTGGAGGGCCTTATGATCAGCAGGGAGCAGCTGGTGAACCAGGCAGTAATGCAGCCAGAGAGGATGCTCTCGATGGTGCACCTGTAAAACTTACTGAGGGTTTTTGCAGACTTACCAAACTTTAGTCTCCTAAGAAAGTAAAGGCGCGTTTGGCCAGTTTTTACAGCCAAGTCTGCTTGCCTGGACAAGATGAGGTCATCTTTGATGAACACACCGAGGAGCTTGAAGCAGGAGACTTTCTCCACTTCAGATCTGTCGATGTGTAGTGGGGCATGACCTCCTCTCTCTCACTTCCTGAAGTCCACGATCATCTCCTTAGTCTTGCAGACGTTGAGAGAGAGGTTGTTGCTGTGGCACCATGTTGCTTGCTGTCTTCTTTGAGTTGTACACAGCCCACATGCTCCAGTCCAGACACCAACACAGTCTTTTCTATTCTCCTCAGTTTGTTGTCGCTTAATGATGTGCGTTCTTGTTTGTGTGTGTACCTGTGTGTGTGTGTGTGTGTACGTGTGTGTGTGTGTGTGTAGGTGGGGTAGCACCTGCTGTGTTTGATCAAAGTTTGCCAAGATCCATAAGCCACTCTTGACGTCCGGTCATCTTTGTTGCACTTTCTTCTCTCTCTCTCCTTTCTCTACAGATCTCTCTCTCTCTAGACTCCTCTGACTCCCTCTCTCTCTCTCGATTTCTCTCTCCCTCGTTCTCTCTTCTGTGCCCTCTTTCTCTCTCTGTAGATCTCTCTCTCCTCTTTATCTCCCTCTTTCTAGATCACTCTATCCCTCTTTCTCTCTGTAGATCCCCTTCTCTCTCTAGATCTCTCTCTCTCTCTCTCTCCCTCATTCCCTTTGTAGGTCTCTCTGTCATACGTGAGCTCTCCCTCACCACTCAGCCAAGTCCAGTGATGCAGCACTTAATGCTTGAGTTTCCAGTTATTTTATTGTATTGTGTCTCAGAGTGGAGGTGATGGAGGCCAGACACTGGTGAAGAATGTTCGAGGCTGGATCTTTAGATTTAGTTTCTTGGGACTCACACACATACGCACACGTGCACACACACACACACACCTACACACACACATAATACAAGTGAAGACTAGTTAGAATGGGGATGCATGAATCTGGGAATCCGTTGCCATGACTACACACAGTCTCCGGTCACCAGGAAGTAGGCTGCATCCCAGATCACCCACTGAGAGAGGGAGGGAGAGAGAGAGAGAGACACACACACACACACACAGAGAGGACTACACCCATCTCTCCTCTCCCCTGGAGATCGGTTTACTAATATCACTTTCTCATTTTCTCTATCTACGGCTCAGGGCAAAATAAAAAAAGGAAGTTTGGTGACTGTGTGGGGCCTGACAGTTAAGGTGTCACTGTCTGATTGGTTCACAGAGGTGATTTATGAGAGAGAGAGAGAGAGAGAGAGAGAGAGAGAGAGAGAGAGAGAGAGAGAGAGAGAGAGAGTGAGAGAGAGAGCGATGTGCTCCCTCAAGGCGTTCTACCTGACCGGTCCATATACAGGCCCGTGTGAGTCCCAGAACGTTCCCTAATCGCGACAACGCCGTTGACAGCGACCGACCACCATCCAGGCTGTACATGAGGAGGGGTGAGGAGGTGGTGTTCTGTTGTGGTGCGTAACGGAGAGATGACCCAGCTGCATTGGAACATGTAATAACCTCATCATAAGACTGGTAGAGCTACCAGCACAATAGGAACAGAACAATTCAAGTGGCACACGTCAGTTTGAATTGGAAACATTCAAAACATTTCCTTCTGGAAACAAAGCAAAACCTCCCTTATAAAAAAACATTATGGATAAGAATCCATTTGTGATTGGCTATTTTTTATTTTACATGTGGGCCATGGCACATTTTGCTTCTTCACATGTGAATTCCAAATGTTCTACAACATATGTGACACTCACATGTGTTTTCAGTTCACATGTTGTTTTTTTGGACATGTGACTGTCATCAGGGGGTAGTCTGGTTCTAAGACTCCTTCAGCGGTGTCTTTTGAGGGCATGAGATGAATGTAGGTCAGAGTCAGTGTAGGACACGCCTGTACCTGATAGCACCGCCGCTTCATGACAGGATGGCATGACCTGAATATTTGGGGTGAAATGAGTAGTTTAGGGCACCGAGCACAGGACAATGGATGACTTTAAACAGGAAGTGTTGTGGGCACAGAGAGGTGCAGAGGAAAGGTTGTCCATGTGTGTCCAGCGGTGGTCAAGGTTGGACCCAGGATAACTAATGCCCCCCCCCCGTACTGTTCCCTGGTGGGGTGGTGGCTGGAAAGCAGTGACACACACTCAGTCAGAGTCCAAGTGAAACACACGCATGCACGCTCCATTTCTTATTAGAGCCTAAATTCAACACACACACGCAAGTTAAGTGTGTGTGTGTGTGTGTGTGTGTGTGTGTGTGTGTGTGTGTGTGTGTGCTTGCGCGTGCGGCTTCTACTGCACCTCTCTGAACCAGGACACCCGTTTACATTGCCAATAAACACTGTGTTGCCGTGGCAACAGTGGGGCTGGCCTATTTTTAACACTTATTTGCATGTCTGAGTCTGCTTCTGGTGAAAGATGCATTTCCTCCCTCCTGGATCTGCCACTACTGAGGGAGAGGCAGGGAGGGAAGTAGAGAGAGAGAGAGAGAGAGAGAGAGAGAGAGAGAGATGGAGAGGGAGAGGGAGAGAGAGAGGGAGGGTGAGAGAGACAAGGAGAGAGAGAGAGAGAGAGAGGGAGATTAACAGGGTATGAGGAGAAAGAGAGTGATGGAGAGAAGAGGAGAGAGAGAGAGAGAGAGAGAGAATGGACAGAAGAGGACAGATGGAGAGAATGGACAGACGAGCAGAGAGGGATGTACAGAGTTGGTAATAGCAGGATGGTCACATGGATGACTCACCTAGTTTGGTAACCTAGTTACCAAATGGTTACTAAATAGTCCACACAATCACTGGAATCAGTGTGTGAACAATCTGAAATCATTTGTGATGAGTGGCTTTTGTGTTGCCAATTTGTACGGAAATCTACACTTTTGTGCATATGAATAAATAGCTAAAACATAAATGTGAATATTGCTTCATGTTTCAGGTCTTTCAGATAAAACAGTTATTTCATTTCCATCAGGCTAACCTACAAAAAGATCTCTGATATGTATCATCCTCTGATTTCATGGAAATGTTTGGTTTTATAGTGAAATTCAATATCATTAAGTGTACACCTATGCCCACAAACGTATGTAAAGTTAGCTGGAACTCCAGAATTTAAAATATGGATTTCAAAGGCTGCCTTGCCATTAAGCCTTTGTTGACGTGGTTTTTCATCGGGCTGTATATGTGTGTGTGTGTGTGTGTGTGTGTCTGAGTGGTTATTTGTTTGTCTGAGTGAATGTGTGTGTGTGTGTGGTTGTGTATGTGTGCGTGTGTGTGTGTGTGTATATATCTATATATATCTATAATAGGCTAATAGGCACTCCGATAATCATGGAGCTCATGGCTAAGTGAATTGCAGTGAAGCTGCCAGTAAAGGAAGACAATGTCGAACGTGAACATGCTATTATAGAATGTAGAAAGTGAGGCAGGTATTCCCTATCTGCAATAGAGCTATATTTATAGAGGGTGGATGTATCGGTGCATCCACAAATCCAAACACTGGCTCAACTGTCAGCAGGCTCTTCCTTTAAGAACAGTCGTACTTTAAGTTAAGTGTCTTTCTATATGGCTATCGTGTCTGTAGTCTTGAGTCCTGGTTCAAAGGCCACACTTGTTTTTCCGGGGTTTTGTACCGAGTTGTCACAACATTGGCTTAATGAGCAGATAAGCTCGTTAGCTACGATTTCCCAATGTTTTTCTGTTCTTCGGCCATCTTCTCCATCGCACCCTCGTCTCAGTGTTTGCCGCCGCTCCCTCTGAAGCACACCATCTGTCTGCCGAGGTTGGGGCAAGCCCTCGCCCATTACCAGTGGATGTAAGCGCCGCACAAGCCAACTCAGCCAAGTGATTGGCAGCAGGTGTGCCTGCGAGTGCTGAAGACTTGATCCGGAATGTGCTAGAAATTTTTTTTTTTTAAAGTTCAGGTGCACTGAACATATTGCAGTCTTAGTGTCTCTTTTAGTGTCAGGATAAAGTTAAAGACTCAATTGCAGAGATGACTCAAAAATAGTTTATTAAAGAATCAGTTGATCCAGTCAGCAAACAAAAAACGAAATAGGAGTAATCCAGGAGTAATTTAAAATGAAACAGCCAGGCAAATAGTCCTCAAAAACTCTGGAAGACAAAAGTGTCGTCCAAAACAGAATAGTAATACAAACTAAGAGAAACAACACGTACCCACCGCTCCACAGCTCAGGTAACCTATGGTGACAATCTCACAAGAAACACAGAAAGTTACAGTCTAAATACACTGGTTGATTCATTGAAGAACACGTGATTGGACGAAAACAAATGAGGAAGTGACCAAACGCTAATAGGCCACATGTGAGGGGCGGAGCAAAGAGAGCACGGATTACAGAAATAAACACAAACATTTGACACCGCTCAGGTGGGACTCTTGACATTTAGTTGTTGTTTTTTCACTCTTTCTGTTGAACTGCTGACTTAAGACGTGATATCGGCCAGGACAGCGATATACTGGGTGGCGAGGGATGCTTCTGAAAGGCACACCAAAGCTTTGAGCAGTGCTGGAAGTGATAGCTGTGTGTTGGCGCTGGCGGGAGTGCTCTTATTGCAGGTGTGGGGGGAAATTCACATTTGAAAAGGGGGTTTGTACATTGGGCAACGTTTCAATGAAACTGCACACTTGAATGCAACACAATATATATTGTGATGGTAGTGTATTGCTTCATTACCAGCCTGTTATTACTAATAGGTCAAGCATTTTGATGCATTTTGCCCTTGTTTAAAACCAAATAAATGACTCTTTGAATGATTACAATGACTACATTCAAATGTGATGTAACGATACGTCTTGTTCTCATGATACTAATGCAGTGCCCATTCTAAGCATGCTGCTTTGGAACAGCCGATTGATCCAAACAGCTTCATGCTCGACTCTTGGCTTCCTTGGGTTCTCAGCAATAGACAATTGGATGAATGGTTGTCAAGAAAAAGTAAAGTCATATACGTAGACTCCTTCCATCTTGGTGTGGTTATGATGTTGTCTTTCTTTTTTGGGGGCTACTTTTACAGAGAAATACCACATTTCTAACGATGTCAAAATGATAATAAAAAATGACAATTTATTCTGAATTCTGGATGGAGGTTAGCATTAGGGTTAGGGTTAGGGTTAGGGATGGAGGCCTAACTACCCAAGGGTTAGGGTTAGGGTTAGGGTTAGGGATGGAGGCCTAACTACCCAAGGGTTAGGGTTAGGGTTAGGGATGGAGGCCTAACTACCCAAGGAGGGCCTGCCTGGGAACAACCGCTTCAATCAAATATGACACATTGCCCCTCTCTGATGAAATACTGTACTGAAACTGTATTTAATTCACTTTAATACACCGTTTTCTGATTGTTAGAGTAAAGATCAACAGGTGTTTGTCCTATGATGAAAAGCCTCTGTGAAAGCAATCGGTTGGTGCCAGTTAAGCTGAGGCGTGTCAAGAAACACAGCTTCAAGATGAACTGCTTGCTAAACAAGTGTGTTGTGGGCATACTTCCCTTCTTCCATGTGTATACTGTGATGGTCTTGTCCCGTTGTTTGTTTGTACCTTGTACCTGCTCATTTTGTTATCACCTTTCCTTTTTGGGACAATACGACTTTTTTGAATCTGTTTGCCGCCCTGCACATTTAACTGTTGACTAGTTAAGGCGCCATACAAACTACTGCAAGTGACTCTTGGGATTTGAATGCTAATATGGTAACCTGTGTCTGCAGCTCTCCCCATAGAGCCCCCTTTAAGCGTTTGCTTACTCTTGTTGTTGTTTGAAAACATCAATTTGAAGTGTTTCTGAAACCCCCCCTCTCCTCCTCCAGTCCCTCAGGGAGTGATCCAGAACGGAGCAAGGATAAGTCAGGGTCTCTTCCCAGGAATTCTACCACTTCCAGTCAGTCCCCGGGGAAGCAGGACTACCATCAGGTTGGTAAACAAGCATTCAATCCGTGAATACGCTCGGTTGATGAATACAAAAATATGTTTTTGGTTTGGTATCCACTCAGCTACAAAACATGTTTGTTGGTTAAACTCAAAGTGGAAAGAATCTTATGTGGGATCAAAAATAATCATGTGTTGCTTCCCCACTGCCACTCACCAAAAACAGAAGAGCGACAAAGTGGCTTTTATTTTGAAGGGCTTACGTGACGATATCATACATAAATGATAATGATGTAGATGAATGCAAAGCAATGTATAGCTTGAGATTGACAATGATGACCTCCAACCATTGTAGGCTGCTGCCATAACTGCATGTTAGGGAAATGGAACCATCACAAAGTCTTCACTATAGACTGTAAGCTTTGTTCCCAGGCGGTGCATTAGCCACACTCCAAGTGAGGGGCTGGAGAGTGAAAAGGAGTCCATCAACTCCTCTGCTTGCCTGGAGTGCACTTGACACCAGGGCAAATCTAGGGTTGTGTAACATATCTACACTGACAACCAGCCATACAGTCTATTCAATGTCCACAGGAGTGCTAGCACAGCAACACTCGCTTTTATTTGTACTTACGTATATACGTATATACGTATATAGTACAATATACAGTATATCTATACTATATATATATATATATATCATTTTTAACCCAAATTAAGGCTAAATGTGGTTGACCAGGCAGAGGGATACTAAGAGGGGACCAAGGCTGTGATGAGAGAACTTGAACATGTCACACATGGACATTCATTAACACATGATAAAGGTGCTTCTTGTCTTGTGTCATTGGGTCTCAAGAAAGCAATGGAGCCTCCAGGACACATTCAAAGAGGAATTGCATCACACTACAGAACACTGAACTTGACCATGTTAATCATGTGCAGCACACATCCATTGCAATGGGAATTGCAATGGATTTGACTGGAACTGAATGACTTACCTGCCTCTTGTAAGCCAAATTGACAGATCAAATGCTGATGGTAGCACAATAATACACACATTTTTAAGCATTTGTTAGCATTGTACAATATCTTAGGTAGGGAAAGTGAATAATGATCACATTGGAATCTCTTGATGACGGGAGCTTGTACTCTCATCACCTCATTATAAATAATTGTGTGATAAAGGTTTTAAGTCGGTAGTGGTACAGTCGTAGTGCTGTCGCCTCACAGCTAGAAGGGCCTGGGACATGGTTGGTTCTCCCCGTGTCTTCAGTGCTGGGATTTCGTGAACAGCCCTTTCTGTGTGGAGTTTCCATGTTCTCCCCGTGCTCCCTGGGGTTCCTCCATATATATACACTGTATATATAACCCCTCTAAAAACATGGAAGAAGACCGTCGCCTGACCAGTGGTGGTTGGAACGAGGTGGTCCCCGGGCGCTGCACTAGCTGCCCACCGCTCCTGGCCTGACCGTGGAGGAAGATGGCCATGGATGGGATAAAAGGATGGGAACAATATCACGGCGACACCTATGGGGGCGTGCGTGTGTGTGGGGTGGACTGGGAGGGCCGCCGTGCATGGTGTGACCGCGACAATAAAGACGGGGGTTGTCCGTCCGCTAATTATTATTATTATTATAAAGTCAGGGAGCAGATTGCTGCAATGAAAAACTGAGATTCTAAAAGCTCTCATGAAGTGAGAAACCTGTTGAAAACAAGGAAGCTCAGAAACACCATTGTTGTGTGTCGGCCTATGTGTGTACATGGACGTGTGTGTTTGCTCACACCCCACAAACATACACACAGGTATCAGGATGTGTAAACCCTCTGGCAGTTTCCAGACTTTTTGATAGAAGCATCAACACGTTTACATGGTTGCAGTGCCACAGAATAATCGGTGGCAAAAAATGTTAACCTCAGTATTGCTCCGCAATGGCAGGACCCGGATCGGACCAGATATTAAACACACCGAACCCCTTTTACATCGGGGTATTGCTATTGTACAAATTATCATCAGTTGTTGGTGTCCAGTGTTCTTGCAGAACAGTTGTAACAGTTGTAACAGTTGTACCTCTTTCCCGAGCGATCAGTGTTGGCATGGTTACCAATGCTTCCAAAAAAAGTGCACATGCAACAGTAAAGAAAACACGCCAATCAATTGCCCTGCTTGAGCCAAAAATAGTGACGCTGCATTTAGCTGTGAAAATTGAAAAATGTTACTGTCCTGCCTGCACTCATAATTCATTTCATAATTCAGCCCTAAATGTTATTGAAAGGCTTTTACGTAAGGGTGCACTGTCGGTTTCATACATGTGTAGAAAGAGCAATCTATATTTCTGACCTGATATATCCAGGTCTCATTGTGAGATTGTCACATTGTTGTTACGTGAGCTGGGAAGCAGTCAGTACATGTTGTTTCTGTTAGGAAGTCTATATCTACTAGTCAAGTTATGTAGGCTCCCTGTTCTACATATTTAACACTGTTTTCCTTTTGATTACTGACTTGCAGGACAGTATTTTCAAGTTGCCGAAAGCGAAGTGACAGCGAACCTTCCTGTGACTCTCCACTGGTCAGCAGTGACCCCAAGGAGGACCACACCTACAGCACAGCCCAATCAGACGAAGGCAGTGACTCCAGTCTGCCCGGCAATGGGGGCAGCGACTCTGACTCCGATGACAAGAACAAGATCAAGAAGGAGCCGAGTGATTGGCCCGTAGACTCCACCTCTTGCCAATTGCCCAGCCTCAAGAAACGGCATCACTTCCTGAAAAGCAAGCTGCGTTTGGCCGGTGACTCTTTGCCACTGAAGAAGCGACGCACAGAGAAGCCACCAGAGAGCGACGACGACGAGGAGATGAAGGAGGCGGCAGGTTCATTGCTCCACCTGGCAGGCGTAAGGGCCTGCTTGAACAATATCACAAATCGGACAACGAAAGGACAGAAAGAGCCCTCCAAAAACTGACTGGGGTCAGCTTGACTCAGGAGTCCATCATGAATACCTCCAAACTGAGCTGAGGTGTGGAAGAGAGGCAGCATCACTTTATATGATTTATTTATGTGTGTTCCAAGACATCAGGTGACTCCTTAATGATGTGTTGCAATATCAAACAATCCCTTCCTTTTACCAACCGACAAGGATAAGTTCTGTTGTCTTCTCCTTTTTTGTCTTTGTTTTGTCTTGTCAAAAAGGAGACTAAAGCCATAACTAAACTTTCTCTAATTTCTCAAACTTTGCAGTTATTTTGAGTTTTCTTTCGACCAATGAGAAGAGACAAAAAAAATAGTAGGGGTTTGTAAAGTTTCTAAATTAACAACATTCTGGGGACTGGTGATTCTCCTTAAGAGCAGCATCCTGAAACAAATCTAAATGTGCAATTAGGCAATCATGATCATGGACCTAATGTTTCCCACTTTCTCAAAAATCGTAATTGTAGAGTATAGAATTCCCTGGCAATATAAGTCAACCGAGTATTAGTTCAGCTGCAATTGATTTACCATGAACCCTAATTTAAAGGGTCTCAGTTAAGGATGGTCCCGTCTGACAAGGTTAGGCAAGATAGAGACACTTAATAGGATATATTTTTAATGGCTGCACTCATAAGTTTTACAACAAAACCAACACAATTGATGTATCCCAAATAGCATTAGAATAGAAATGTGTATAAGCCAAGTGTCATTGTTAGCGTCGCTAATAATACTGGCTTTCAAACGTACTATTTTTTTTTGAGAGGCAAAACGTTTTTTTCAGGATTTTGGTTTGACTTTAAGAGCCTTTTTGACAGATCAGCCTTTTAGGAACTCATACAAAAGTCTGTATTTGAAAATTCATCTTATTAAATACATTAAAAGCCATAAACTAACAAACTGATGACACTGCCACACTGTCTATTTTTCTTCTTATTAAGCAATGATAAAGCAATGATCAAATTTGAATGCGTAAAAAAAATAATGGTGCATATCGCACACAACCTCAATACTTTGTTCAAAATGCACATAAAATGCAAAAAAAAAAAGGTTTTGTTTAGTTTTCTATTTTCTTTGGCCTCTATCATTATAACGTACTAAAGCAATTTCACCAGTCAGGATAACACTGTATAAAGGTTACTACTAGAACTTTTTAAGTTCAATTTCTTAATTTAAGCAATGTAGCCAGCAGGACTTTTTTCAAATTGTGTTGCATGGGTTTCTGTAAAGGAAAAATAAGAGAAAAAAAGGTTTTATACCAGGATTAAAAATGGTCATGTAAGGTAAAAAATCTATTAAGCATGGAGCATGAATTATTTTCATAAAATAAATAGAGATCCTACAAAAAAAAATCTGCCTCGAAATGTTGCACTTGGTCAGTGCAAATTTCTCCCACTTGTCTTTTTGTCCTTAATGGTAGATCATTTGGCCGTTTTGTTTACCTGTGTTTATATGTGTGTGTCATGACCACTCTTTTTTGCTTTATGTGGGCCTGATATTAATCATAAAACTACAAAACATGTTTTGGGGGCAGTTATGTTCACAATTTAAGCACTTGTTTTTGACACATGGATGCAGACAAAGCTTTTTGTGCTGCTTCTCTGAATCTTTGTGTCCAATGGCCATGCTTGACAGGAGGCTACAAGGCAATGTAGTAGCTATGCTAGCTTAAATGTCAACAGGTAAATTATTGAGCTCCACATTGAAATATATAAAAACAATAAGATATCATGAAAAAAAATGCTTTTGGCCATGTTGAGTCACCTTTTACTGGAACAAGTTGATCCAGGCCCTAAATCTAGTGTCTAATCGATATGAATACATATGAATGAATATTATTAATATAAAATGGATGTGTTCTCCTTCACAGCATGATGCCCATGTCAACATTATGAGTGTCAAGAGTAACTGCTTGCTAAACAAGTGTGTTGTGGGCATACTTCCCTTCTTCCATGTGTATACTGTGATGGTCTTGTCCCGTTGTTTCAAGTACCTGCTCATTTTGTTATCACCTTTCCTCTTTGGGACAATATTACTTTTTTTAATCTGTTTGCCACCCTGCACATGAATATCAAACACATTTAAGTATTCCACAGCAACCTTATTTATGAATGCTTATGCATCCTATTCGTCATATTGTCAGTTTGTTCAATCCATGTACATTCAGTGCCAAAGCCTGTAATCATTTTATAAAATATAACATGAAGCACATACACTTGACCTGTACGTTGGACACAATTGCCAGTGAGTTGTAGCATGTCTGTCTGAACCTCTTGTGCAATGTGTAAGTTACATAATATGTATTCGTGCCCCACACTACTTGCTGTATGTTGTATGTTGGAATATTGGTTTTTACAATATTCTTGTGATGTTTAAGGTTTATATTCATAAATGTTATTTTGACCAGCATTTTGATGTGGTAAAAAAAAAAACGATACCATTTTTTTCTAAGTCTCCCTGACATTTCCTAGGCAGTACATTTTCAATGATGTATTACACATTATATACATTATTTAAGCAAAAATATAATTAAGAAAGGAAAGTGCATTGCAGAAGTATAACATTTGCTCAGGTTGACTTTAGGTTAAATGTGGCCAATGGTAAATCAAAGCAGCTGTTCTACCTAAATGGTGCACAGTGCATTTTGGGTTGGTTGCCATTGTTGATGCACTGTGCTCCAAGCATATGTTAGCTTCGCAAAATTAGCACAAATGAGAGATGTATTAACAGGTTAACATGGTGGCAGTTGTGTGATGGAAAAGGTTGTTGGAAATGGGTGTGACTTTCTTGAAACCTTTCTGTTTATTTTAGTACATTTATTGTATAACTACGCTTTTTAACCTCAAATCCAAACACCTGTATTTTGGACCATCAAACATGGCAGTAGTGTCAGTAGTAGTGTTGTCTATTTCCTATTGAGAAAGAAAAAGGAATATAAGCACATCCTGGTTTCAAACACTTTTGAACCACCTTTGTATTTTAAACATCCAGGATTTGCACAAATGTTACTGGTTTACCTGGCTCCATTGTGTGGTTGAGCTTTGTGTGCTTCCCTTAAAGTAAGAACAAAAAAAAATCATAAATCAAGAATTAACTTCCCTTTTTTACCACCCTCATTTCAGTACAAACCTTATTTCAGTTTCCGTTTCCGACAATAGAAGTTAAACTGGTCAGTATGCCAATGGCAGCTTACCACATTTGATCGACTTCAGTCCCAAAAGTGAATTAAAAAGAATAAAAACAAAACACGTGTGCTGTAAATTGGGGTTTCAAATGGCATGGGGGGGAAGTAGATAATGATTTATTTTAGGGTTAACTTACTTGACTGTCATTTTTTGTCATTTGTGTCTTCCATGAATTTCCGATTTAGCTATTGGCTATTATTATAATAGCTATTGTGTTTTTGTACTTCCTGGACAGTATTCACCATGCAAATTCTCGCCAAAAGATTTGCCAAGTAATTGAACATCGGCCAATTTTTCTAGTTCTATTATTTTTTAATTGAGCTAAGCCACAATGTTTCAATGAAAGTCAAGAGTATTGTGTTGCACACTGTGTAGTGCGCTATACATGTGGTGCGTCAAATCATGACATTTTTAATCCCGTGTCCCGACGGCATGACCTTCCAACTTCTCTTTTAATAATGGAGATGTACATTCTGTATCTTCCTTGCTGAGTGATCATATTGCCAAAGACAAACAACCCTCATTGATACATGTAAATATCATTGTTCCATTACTTTGAACGGATGTTGGTTTCTTTGTTTGTATTTTTGTTTCCCCATGTACTCCCCCCCCCAGAAAGAACCCAACCATATAGTTTCTGTGCTGTATTGTCTTCCAGTTGCAATAAAAATGAAACGTGTGGTCTCTCTCCTCATTCATTGTATTTTGTATTCATATTTTTGGGGGGTTTTGTTTTCAGTTAAGGGGGAACCACCGCACTCTGCTAGTTTCAAATATAAGAGAACTGCCTTGGTGTCTTAATGTTTTTACATCATTTGTCTGGGACTTGCATTCTGGACCAATCTTAAATAATAACGTCAACTGTCAAAGTTTTCATCTATAATGGTGGAAAGAGGGACAGTCATCCTCAAGCCACATGGATAGATTCACCATTCACTTGATACCACGGGGAGCCGAAAGGCAACCGTTTGGACTGCAAGACACATCGCTTTGTGTTGCCCAAGCGACTGTCTTTCTGTTTGTGCACATTTCCGATGGTTAACCAGGCAACCACAGGTGTATTATATGGGTTATAAAGTCTTATTGTGCAGCAGATCAAATATAGACACCACTTGAGGTACGACAGGAAAGGAGGTCTACACAGCACACGAGTATGGCTAGCCAGCGCCACACCCGCAGTCAATTCAGTTGCTATGCAACAGCAGTAAAGAAAAGGCAAAGAGGCAAATGTGCGTTAATCTATCCAATGTTACAGCGTTGGTTGTTGCTTGGTACGCACGTATTAGATATACCCATGTTGTCTCCTTCCTTCATGCATCTGTTCAAAATATACGCAAAGGAGGTCTCGCTAATAAAGGTGGACATTTCAATATATCATTTGAGAGTGACTCACCAACACAGTAACATAACTACGATCGAAGGCTTTCATGTGAAAATGTTGATTTCCTAAAATACATCATTAATTAAATAACAACATCTCATGAGAAAAAGACACATGGGGTCCACATCTCTCCTAGGTTCTGATGCCTCCTGACCCAACTGTTGTCATGTGTGGCCAGCGATGGGTTGCCAGGGTAACCAATTCTAGTCTAGCCGTACAGCTGATCTAAGACTTCTTTTTTTTTCTTTCTCTCGTTTTGCTTCAGTTTTATTCCAGGAAAGCTGAAATAATAAAGCAGCATGTACATAAGTGTTGTTGGAAAGCAGGAGTTGACATGAAAGAGGTGGTTCTAGGTAGATGTAGATGGGAGGATGGAGTCAGGACGTAAAGAATGAGGGTTGCGGGGACAGGAGGGAGAGAACAGCGTAATATAGGTCATTCGTAATTGCTTATTCTACCTGTGAGGTGACACACAAACCCCTCGTAAGCAAAACAAGTCAACAAAAAAGTGTGTTTATCCAAGTGTTTGTGTCTCTTCTGTGAGCACATATGTAAACATATATTGCAGTATTCACCAATCTGGGGTAGGGTTAGGGTCTGGGGTTATGTTCTAGGCAAAACATATCATCTGAGTATGGCCTAATAATTATATCCTATACCTATTTGGATCCGTAACTCTCTTCTTTCCAAAACTTGACGATGGTCATCAGTAGGCTAGTATGTGAACAAGCGTTTTATAGAAGTAATCATTCAGCAAAATACTGGCATTGGAATGTTGTGTTTTTTTAGATTGTTTGGCCAAATGTTGTATGACAAGGGCTAACCCATACACTATCATTTAATATAAATTAATCATTCACTCATTATTAATTCATTCATATTCAGCTTTCTTTCCGCAACATGATTTTTTTCATATTCTCCACACGGAAACATGACCATTTAAGTAATATACTCAAATTACAACGCTTCTTGTCCTGAACCAGAACCGTATAAAGGCTTTGGTTGTTCAACACACAAAACGTCTCTCAAAGATACATTTGCAGTTTCTCATCCCTATGAGGTCATCCATGTCATGACGATGATTTGTTGCCCTATTTCACTAGTTTTGTATTTATATGTGTTATGCTCCCTGTCTATGTATTTCAGTTCCATGTGTCCATGTGTCCTCTCTGCTCCAGCTGTGTCTCATGAACACACTTTAGGCTCCATCCGCCATTGCACAAAATCACGTAACGTCAACAAAGGACATCATTGTGCACACTGACATCAAACAAAGGGAGCAAACTAATGTTACAAGCCAAGAAATCAGTGTTCCCAGTCTTCACGTCAACAATGAAAAGACAGTTTCTAAATATCTCCACCCTGGAATGGGTTTAGCAAAATGTCTTTTTTCTGTGGTCTAAAACAGAGTTTGCATTTGGAATGCAGGCCAAAACACGTAGAAAAAGCTAATGTTGAGGAATGTGGCATTCCAATGTAATGTGACTTCAATATGGTTTCACCATCATCCTGACCCCCCCCCCCCCCCT
>OMOU01053851.1:5323-19518 GCA_900312585.1 Malacocephalus occidentalis | reverse complement strand
ACTGTTCTTGAGGAGTGGATCAGACCTCTGTCAACCCCCCATTGTCTCTTAGGGGTTCATTTGAGCTGTTATGGGGGGGGCGATTGAGTGGACATTCTTATGTGTTATGTTGAAACAAAGGATCATGGGATGAATTGGCCTTGTCCACTTGCCAAATTGTTTGCATATTTTGCATACCAGTTTAGATCTGGTATTAACGTGTTTAAAATGTGGTCTGGGCGATCGGATTGCCTGTGGACAGCTCTAGTCCGTGAGGTCACATTTGACATTAAGAATGCAGAGATCACTTGTGATCAGATCCCACTTCCTGTTATGTAGAGTGGGTGTCCATCCAGAATCTGGATAGTCATCTCCTGATTCTTTCTAGTGATTATAACCTTGTGATGGACCCAGTTTTGGATCATTTAAATCAGTCAAACTATCTTGACATTCCTGGACACATCAACTCATAAAGTAATTTTCAAAGATAGATTTTTTTTCTGGCTGAACCTTATTTCCTGAGTTCACTTCCCCTTCCCAGTAACTGTGAGTTCCCGGGTCGGGGAATTTACCAACATTTAGCACTGCTGCTAGTAGGCAATAATAGGTGGCCCTGGCAGCTGGTGTTGGCTTCTCCCCGATTGGGCTCGGATTTACAAAGCTCGGCCCATGAGGGTCACTGCTGCCACATTCCAATCATCCTGCTGGCTCGCTGTTCCTCCTCCTACCTTGTCCTGGACAAGCACCCTCCTATCATTCCTCTTCACCTTGTTGTAGTGAGGAGTAGTGCTGCTACCCAAGCTAGCCCTCCCACAAGTCCCTGCACCCAGCAGGGCCCTGTAACTCCTGAGTACTGGTACATGTATCTGTTTTACTAATCCTTGATTTGATTGAGAAGAGAGTAGGCTTACAAAGTGAGCTGACCTTTTAACCACCACACAAGTTGAGAGGCTTATCTTCAATTCCTGTAGTAGACAGGGATAAACCATCCAACTTACTAGCAAGACAGGTTTGGATTTGGCCCTGTTTTCATTCAACTAATCAAACTTATTTACATTGATCCAACTGCCTCAGTTTATACAAACCGTCACTGCCTACATGAGGAAGTGCATGGACGACGTCACGGTTTCCAAAACCATCACCGTCCAGGCCAACCGGAAGCCATGGCTGACAGGGGAAGTCCACAGGCTCCTGAAGGCGCGGAACGCCGCCTTCAAAGTTGGGGATGAGGCAAGCCTGATGAAGATTGCAGACCACTTCAGCGACAGCAGTGACTCCAGGAACCTGTGGCGGGGGATTCAGACCATCACGGACTACAAGCCCTCTCCACAGACCTGTGACAACTCCACCTCTCTGCTGAATCAGTTCAACGTCTTCTTCGCTCGCTTTGAGGCAGACAATAGCACCCCGGCTCTGAAGACCCCACCCCCTCCTGGTGACCAGGTGTTGACGCTATCCCCAGACAGCGTGTGGAGATCTCTCAGGAGGACAAATGCACGTAAAGCCGCGGGCCCCGATTACTTTCCGGGTCGTGTTCTGAGAGACTGTGCAAGGGAACTCACAGATGTCTTCACGGACATCTTCAACACCTCACTGAGCCAGGCTATTGTCCCCACATGCCTCAAAGCCACCATCATCACCAGCACCGTGGGCCTGAGAGGCATGTAATTTCATCTGTGCTGTATGTCAATAGAGCACATTTGACAAATAAAAGAACTTGAACTTGAACTTGAAATTCTATTTCTTCTGATTATTTTCCTCTTCACAGACAGACCAAACAAGGAGACCCATTAAGTCCACTACTCTTTGTCCTAGCTGTAGAGACGTTTGCCATAGCTCTTAATATACAATAATATACAATGTATCACATGCAGCGGCTTAGCTCACACTGTCTCACTTTATGCAGATGATCTGCTTATATATGTCACTAATCCCATTGTAACTATACCTGAAGTCCTTCAGTAAGAATTCTACTCACAACACTCTGCAGAGCCCTCCTGTCTTGAGAGGAGCTGTTGCCGAACTAGACAGTGATGCTTCCGCTGAGGATGCTCTTCACCGCATCAGAGTATAAGGTCTGAAGGATCCTTCGGGAGACTCACAACATCTCTTTGTGATACTTGGGGGTAAAAGTTACAAAATCCTACTACAGCTCATGTAAAGGTAATGTTACTCCTCTTCTAGAACAGGGTAAAAAAGATATTAAACGATCATCTATTTTACCGCTGTATCTTATTGGGGGAACAAACTCTTTAAAGACTGTTTAATAATAATATTTGTTCCAAGCGATACTGATTTTTATATCAGAATCATTTTGATCTCCTCCTATATTTGGCCAAATAAAACAGCCCGCATAAAGAAAACATGATGGAAAGACCAAAAGCCTAGGATGGGCTCTCCCTCCCAACATTTTTATTCAACAAAGGCTCCCAAATGTGGCATGACAAGGGAATACGTTCCATTGAGGACTGAACACTTTGACCAATTATTCAGAATATTCGGACTGACTGGTAATCATTTGTTTCGTTATTTACAAATCAGGGACTTTAGTGAAAAATGTCCTACCCTTCGAACTACACCCTAAATGACTTGTTAAGGATCAATATACTATATATAAGTGTAAATCTCAATTGGCCTTTTTTTGACATTATTTCCAAGGCCTCTGGCTGCAATATTGTTCCTTCTCCTAAAATTGCTCTTGATATATTCTCAGGTCCAATTGATTCCAATGTCCCAGCTCACCTACAGAATGTCATTACCTTTTTCTTGCTATTGACTATAGACGTTCAATTATATTTCAATGGAATGCTGTAACCCCTCCATCACACAATGAATGGATCAAAGATCTGATGCAACATGTCAAACTTGAGAAAAACAGATGCACCCTCAATGGCTCCATGAAGGCATTTTATAAACTTGGGACCCATTCATAAAATATGTAATACACTACGATGCACGCTTCTTTTGTTTTGTGGGGTTTTTTGTATGTTTTTTTCACTGTGATTTATCAATATTGTGTTGACGTTGGTTTTGTTTGTTGTTTTGATGTTCTTTATTTATATACGTAAATATCTTTTGAGATGTTCATATTGATTGATAAAACTTTTGAAATAAAGGAGTCCTAGTACTGAGCCTTGGGGAACTCCCGTGTCAAGGTTAGAGGGTCTGGACAGGGAATCATTCCACGTGACCAAACAAAGACACCGTCAAACAAAGACAAGGGGGTCTTTCTGCAGGAGTCAAAACCCAGGCGAACAAAGACAAGGGTGTCTTTCTCAAGGAGTCAAGACACCCGGTCAAACAAAGACACGGGAGTCTTTCTGCGGGAGTCCATCGAGGGAGTCCTACAGCTCCTTCGTTCCTCCCGTCCTAGCCATTTTTTTTTTTAGATTAGATTCAACTTTATTGTCATTGCACAGAGTACACATGCACAGAGTACAACGGAATGCAATTAGCATCCAACCAGAAGTGCAAAGGTAGTAGCAAAAGTGCGACAGTAGATCAGTTAAATGACTGAATAAATATATATACATGTACGCTATACATTGAGTGTATAAGCAGAGATATACATTGGGGTATGTACAGTATGGACAAATGTATACTCAGTGTACACTGGGGTGTACAGCAGGGTATATACGGGGAGGGAGCAGTGCAAGTGTCTGAATGTCCGGAAACCATATTATACAGAGTCAGCGGTGCATATAAGAATGTCCAGGATCTACAGTGCAATTAAGAATATACGGAGTCTGTACAGAATCTACGGTGCATATAAGAGTATCCAGAATCTATAGTGCAAACAAGAATAAGAATATCCAGAATCTATACAAGAGTATCCAGGGTCTATTGTGCATATATAAGTGAATCTACGGTGTGCGAGAATATCCAGAATCTACAGTGCCTGTGAGATTATACAGAATCTACGGTGCATATGAGAATGTCCGGAATGTACAGTGCATATACTGTAAGTAAATGTTCATAAATATAGAGGTATGCAAGTATGGGCAGAGGTATATGCAGTAGTGCGTGTACACTGGGGTGTACAGCGGGGTATGTACGAGGAGCAGTGCAGATGTCTGGCGGGTCCGGAGTCCGGGCACAAATGTCTGACAGGTCCGAGTCCAGGTCTGAGTCCGGAGTAGACGTGCAGATGTCTGGCCGGTCTGGCCGGTCCGGGTCCGGGGTCGACGTGCAAGTGTCTGGCAGGTCCTGGTCCGGAGTCGGCGTGCAATGTAGGATCTGCAGAGAGTATGCAGAGAGAACAGTGGAGTATGTACAGTACATATACAGTGCATATACAGTACAGGGTATAATGTAGGTGTATAATGATATGTGTACAGTGTAGGGTAGTTATAGTGGGGGTACTCACTGGGGTAAAGAGTTCAGTAGATTGACAGCCCTGGGGAAGAAGCTGTCTCTGAACCTGCTGGTCCAGGTCCAGAGGGATCTGTAGCGCCTCCCAGAGGGTAGAAGGGCGAAGAGTTTGTGACTGGGGTGGGAGTTGTCCTTGGCAATGCTGCGCGCTCTTCGCAGGCAGCGCTGGCTCTGGACAGCCTCGATGGTGGGAAGGTGAGCAGCCGGTGATGCATTGGGCCGTTTTCACAACTCGCTGCAGTGCTGTCCTGTCCGAGGCGGCACAGTTGCCATACCAGACTGTGATGCAGTTAGTCAGGATGCTCTCGATGGCAGTGGTAGAAGTTCACCAGGATCTGAGAGGAGAGATGTACTTTCTTCAGTCTCCTCAGGAAGAAGAGGCGCTAGTGAGCCTTCTTGACCAGGGCGGAGGAGTTGAGGGACCACGAGAGGTCCTCGGAGATGTGAACAACCAGCAACTTGAAGCTGGTGACTGGGGAGTGGATTGGGGAGTGTGTAACACCCTTGGTCCTCCTGTGGTCCACGATGATGTACCTAGACTCCATTACAGTCAGGACATCCTATCGTAGCAGATGGCGCCGAAGGCCCCTCACTCTGTGCCGCAACCCTCCATTCTCCTCTACCCAGCGATGTCAACCTACACAGACCTTGATGTGAGAGAGGTATTGTGGAATTGGCAGTAAAGAAAATGAAGACCATTCTGGCCTACGCCGCCCTCCAGCCACACTCTCCACTACCTACTCTTTCTCCCACACCCCAACCCTCTGGGAGTGGTAGGGGAATGGGACTCCTCATCTCTCCAAAGTGGTCACACAAGGTCCTTTCTCTGGAACACTTGACCAGATCTGCACTTGAACTCCATGTTGTTTTCTGTTACCCTTCCGATCAAGCTCAACATTGCCATGACCTACTGACCACCAGGCCCTCTCGGCGACTTCTTCGATGAGATGCTTGCCATCCTCAGCTCTTTTCCTGAAGATGGCACACCACTTGTTGTTCTGGGTGACTTCAATGTCCAACCAGAGAAGTTACAATAACAAGAATTCAGAAACTTTTTAGTCACATTCGGCCTGATGCTCACCCCTTCTCCCTCCACCCACAGAGCTGGGAACCAAGTCGATCTTGTTTCCACAAGGTCCTGCGTTACTTCTGCACACTCTATTAACCTCCTCCCTGTGTCTGAGCACCATTTTTCACATTCTCCCTCTCCCGATCTCGTACCTTCCTCCCCACAATTCCTCACATCCTCACCTCCCACAGAAACCTTCAAACTCTCTCTCCTTCTCTCTCTGCAACTGTCCTCTGCTCACTACCACCCCCACTACCACGATTCTCCCTCCTGTCTGTAGAGGAAGACTCTTCCATTCTGACATCCTCTCTCTCCTCCTCCTTGGACTCACTCTGTCCACTGACTCTGTCCTCTCCTCCCCCTCTCTCGCTGTCCGAAGGGATGACAACATGAAGAAAGGTTTGCTAGGGTAAGGTTTAAAAAAAAAGTCAGATCGTTGTTTATTGTTACGTGTCCATTTAAGTTTGAAGAGATCTCGTCTGCATGTTTTTGTGTTACCTTCACCCATTTATGCAACACCCATTATTGTGTCTAATTACTACATATCTTGCTGTTCTGCAGTTGGGTTCTCACACCAACACCGTACCATTCATCCATCCATCTCTTTGTTTGTAGTTTTATGTTGAATTGAAATCATATACTTATATTATATTCACATTATTATTATTATTTAAATAATGTTATGATATTATGAAATTATTCACTTAACTTAAATATTTTATTCAGCCGGCCTGACAACACCAGCTGGATAAAAAAATATATCTCATGGAAAATTCTTGGACCAAAGGCCAAGGCAGAATGGGGACAGCTATATTTTCACAGAATAATGCATTACAAAAGCATGAAGCGGTGATGCATCATGTTACGCACGGAACGGATAACAAACAAAAAAAAACGGATATTTAAACTGCTGAACTGCAAAGATGCAGGAATACATTAGACGTGGTCAGAATGGTGGAACGGTGTTCTTTCTGTCCTTGTGTAGGTGTGCAAAAACATTGCAGACATGGTATTTGGTGACATCTAAAGCGAGCACATTCATCATCCGTCTGTCTACGTAACTGTAGCAAGCAAAGCACAGCGCCAAAGGCCACAAACAACAAGTCAGGGAAAGTGCTCAATGAGGGAATGGTAACAGGGCAGAAGTTTTCTAACTCACGAAAAGTATTTTATTGAGTAGTTACTCTTCAGCTACAGCAAATATGATCAAATGGTAAAGTTTGAAGTCAGCCAAACCTCTCTATAATGCACACTCAAGTCTCTCCTTGCGTGTTTGTGCCAGTGTGTGTCTCTGTATGTTTGGTTGTCTGTAGCTTTTTTGGCAAGCATGTGTGAGTGGTGTGTGCCTGTGTTTGTGCGCATTTGGCTTGGGGACATTGATTTCTGAGCATTGCTTGAATACAGTAGCCTGTTCACATTGTGTTTCACTCTTAAGACCGGTCTGGCGAGCTATCCGTTTGTGTCCAAGCCAGCAGTGGTTCAATCAGTGCGCTACTCACAGCTATGGACATGGTTTAGGTTTGACAACAGCGAGAAGCAACTTGTTCGGAAACGACAATAGTGAATAGTGATACACCTGCCAGGTATTTTTGTGCCAGCCATTTTCTGAACTGTTTCCAATGACGACTTTCCAGATGGTTCTCTGAAACAAATCATCTGGTATGTCAGGTCATAAAACATCCCCAGTGCTGCACTTCCTGTCTGAGTAACTGACTGTCACTGCTTATTTGAATGCTACATCATCCTGTAGATTGTCCAGCCAACAATG
The DNA here is from genome assembly GCA_900312585.1 of Malacocephalus occidentalis. Lineage (NCBI taxonomy): Eukaryota > Metazoa > Chordata > Actinopteri > Gadiformes > Macrouridae > Malacocephalus > Malacocephalus occidentalis. The sequence continues at coordinate 12,331 of OMOU01053851.1, read as the reverse complement.
CACAAACTAAAGGAGCTGTGATGTGTGGAGGGGGCTCAGGTGGCGTCCTCTCTGAAGCAAAATACAGACATATTCTCCTCAATATCCAAATACAGACCACTAGTTCAAAGTTCACATTTTGTTTCTCTCTCGCTGACGATTAGTCTGTCTGATTATTCAGAATGATTCGCTTTTGGCCCAAACCCCAGTGGTTCGGACCAATTATCATCCTATGAGGAACTACTGGCAGCTACATGTGTGATGATAGACAGATGGTTCATCCAATCACCTGCCAAGTATTTTTTTATGTGCCTGCCATTTTCCAAACCATTTCAAAGGACGACATCCCAGATGGTTCCATGGGACAGCCCATTAGGTCAGATTCAAGCTGCTGCAGATAAGATATGAGACACTTCCCTCACTTTTTCTCAGTGATTGACAAGTGATTGTTTCATGCACCTGTGATCAACAGGCAAGATTAATTGCCTGTTGATTGCAGTCTTATGGAAAAACCCCATGCACTTTGCGATGCTGCAAAGGCTCAATGCTGCGCCCTGCTAACAGAGCTTTTCATGTTGCCCGCTACAGAGCTTTTCACAGATTGACCTCTCTGAGCTTGCATACCAGGAGATAGATGAACACGTGGAAGACGCCAGGCCTCTCACCCAGCCTCTGTTGTCAGAATAAGCCTCAAAATTGTAATTGTCACCTGCACATGCACTAGGATGTACAGTGAAATGAAAACATGATGATGCCCAGCGGAATGTGCTCAACACAAATAACACAAATTGGAGGATCACAATATCCACAACATTAGATATGACTGTTGCTGGCATGTTATAGCTCTATTTAAAACTGACAGTATTTTGCATTGCATATTGATAGGCATCACAAATGACTGTTTGTTGTTAGATCTAGTCATGCCCTTTCTGTGCACCGTAATTAATATATACAACCATGAAATCAAACAGTGAGTCTGTGCATGATGGAGAGCCATCTTCTGCCACACCCGATCATGAAAAAAAACCCCTCGATAAACAAAATGGATCAGCATTCGACTGATTAGACACTTAAGATCGCCTATCTGAATGATGCGTTTAAGTGTATACAACAAATGCAGCGGCATTCAATTTAGCAGAAGAGCGAAAGTACCCAGTAGGATAAAGACCATTTCACAGCAGTGCGGTGAAGAATGCAGGATACGTAATGTCTGCATGCAAGTTTTCCGTATGACAACTATGCACACCGTGTCGCGTGCAAACTATCCACATTGCCGTGTTGCATTTTCCAAAAAAATTAGAAAAAATGTCATTTTGAGCGGAAGGAAGTGGAGTCTAACAGTAACAAAATGGAGTCCAGTAGCAGCGATGACGATGGCCTCCTCCTTCTGAGGAAAAAGAAAAAAAGACGATTCTGGGGCCATCCAATTTTGGAGAAGCGCACGGAACATGGAGAGTTCCATCGGCTGATCCAGGAGCTACGCCTGTATCACAGTCGCTTCAATCAGTACTTTCAATGACCGTGGAACAGTTTGAGGCCCTCTTGGGGATACTTGCCCCACATATTGCATGGAAAAACACGACAACTACTGCAAACCAATCGACCCTGAGCAACGACTGGCAGTGTGCTTGAGGTGAGCAGTTTCCTTTGTTATTTCTCTTCCAAATGGTAGACGGTCGGGCTTTATTTTTAAACTTTTGCTAACCATAACCATATTGTTGTTTTGTGGTGTTCATGTAACGTCAGGCCTCAGAGATGCTTCAGAGAGCATATGTAAGCGACGTGGGTATATGAGAAGGAACAGTCCCCCTCTCTGGATGTTCCTGTGGCGTTCCGAACACAGCTCGGTCAAAACATGACACTCCTTCCCTCCCTCTTCCCTCCCAGCTGCCTGAACGGCGCCCAGTAGCTGCAATCCATGATACCAGAATATCAAATATATATATATATATATAAACATTACTCACTAAACCCTAAACACACTGTAAACAAGATACAATACAGCAAGCGGGTAGTGAGGGTGAACTGGGAATGTCTGGTGGAAGCCACTGGCCGTAGGGTCTTTAACTCTCACCTCCGGAAGAACTCTTGGGGAGGTTGGGGACATGAGTGGGCCATGTTCAGAGCCTCAATTGCAGAGCCGGTGGCTAGGAGCTGTGGTCAAAAGGCTGTCGATGCCTGTTGTGGCGGCAACCTAAGAACTGGCTGGTGGACACCAGCGGTCAAGGAAGCCGTCAGGCTGAAGAAGGAGGCTGGTTGGCCCAGGGGTCTCCCGAAACAGCAGATGGGGCCAGGAGGGCTGCAGCCTCAGTGGTCACTGAAGCAAAAACCCGGGTGTGGGCAGATTTCGGGGAGGCCATGGAAAAGGACTTTCAGTTGGCCTCAAAGAAGTTCTGGTAAACCATTCAACGACTCAGGAAGGGAAAGCAGGGCTTAGCTCAGGCTGTACTCAGTCGGGGAGGAGAACTGCTGACCCAGACTGAAGATGTTGTCGGACGGTGGAAGGAACACTTTGAGGAAGTCCTGAACCCGACTAACTCTGGGGAAGAGGCAGAGTCCGAAGGAAGCCTCACCCATATCCTTGGAAGAGGTCGCCGAAATAGTCAAACAGCTCTTCGGTGGCAAGGTGCAAGCTGTGGATGAGATTTGCCCTGAGATGCTGATGGCTCTGGACATTGTGGGGCTGTCTTGGCTGACACGCCTATTCAATGTCACGTGGGGGTTGGGGACAGTACCTGTGGCGTGGCAGACCGGGGTGGTGGTGGGGACCGGAGGGTGTGCTCCAACTATCGGGTGATCACACTGCTCAGCCTCCCCGGGAAGGTTTCAAGGGTGCTGGAAAGGAGGCTCCGGCCAATTGTTGAACCTCAACTTCAGGAGGAGCAATGTGGTTTCCGTCCTGGCCGTGGAACAGTGGACCAGCTCTTTACCCTTGCAGGGTTGTTGGGGGGGGGGGCATGGGAGTTTGCTCATCCAGTCTAAATGTGCTTTGTGGACTTGGAGGAGGCTGATGACCGTGTCCCCCGGGAAATCCTGTGGGGGGTACTGCGGGACTATGGGGAGCCGGGGACTTGCCATTCAGTCCTTGTACAAGCAAAGTGAGAGCTGTGTCCGTATTCTCGGGACAAAGTCAAGCACGTTCTCAGTGGGTGTTAGGCTCCGCCAAGGTTGCCCCTTGTCACCAATTCTGTTTGTGATTTTCATGGACAGAATCTCAAGGCGTAGCCGAGGTGAGGAGAGTGTCCGGTTTGGGACCTCAGAATTGCATCCCTGCTCTTTACAGTTCTGTTGGCTACATCAGACCGTGACCTCCAGCATGCACTGGGGTGGTTTGCGGTCGAGTGTGAAGCGGTCGGGATGAGAATCAGCACCTCCAAGTCTGAGGCCATGGTTCTCTGCCGGAAAACGGTGGAGTGCTCCCTCCGGGTTGGGAGTGAGTTGCTGCCTCAAGCGAAGGAGTTCAAGTATCTCGGGGTCTTGTTCACGAGTGAGGGGAAAATGGAGCGGGAGATGGACAGACGGATTGATGCGGCATCTGCAGTGATGCAGGCGCTGTACCGGTCCGTTGTGGTGAGGAAGGAGCTGAGCTGGAAGGCAAAGCTCTCGATTTACCGGTCCATCTACGTTCCAACCCTCACCTATGGTCACAAGCTGTGGGTCGTGACCGAAAGAACGAGATCGCGGATATAAGCGGCCGAGCATGTCCGACTGGAAGGAGACCCCGGGGCAAACCCAAAACTCGCTGGAGGGATTATATATCTCATCTGGCCTGGGAACACCTCGGGATCCCCCAGGAGAAACTAGAAAGTGTTGCTGGGGAGAAGGGCACCTGGAGAGCCCTGCTTAGCCTGCTGCCTCCGCGACCCAGTCCCGGATAAGCGGAAGTTAATGGATGGATGGACACGTGATAGATGTGTGTGTGTGTGCACATCTCTACGAGCGTACAAAGGTGTGTATATGTGTGTTACCTTCCAGTATGTAGATGCACTCTGTGTTGGGTGGGTATGTCTGGGGGTAGTTTGGAGAGCTGAACACCCCTCCCTCCATCTCCCGTAACCAGCTTCCGCAGTGATGGCGGGGGGGAGGCCGGATGGTGGGCCGGGCACCTTGTGAAACTGCATCTGTGGAGCCATTAAACACACACATACACAGAGTTACGGTAATCTTAGCAAGAGGGCAGAGAGGTAGACATGCAAACACAGAACACAAGTGGACAGAGAACCAACCATAAACAGTGTGTTACCATTGGTGAAGGCAGACCCAAACACAGTTTGATTAAAAAAACTATGGGTAAAGGGGAAGGAGGATAGACACACAGGCAAATAGGTGATTGATTCATGATCCTGTGGCACAGGGCGACAAAGTTAGTAACGAGTAAAGAATTCACAGGAGAGACAAGCTTTAATACATGGTATTGCAATGGCCGGAGCCATAGCACAAATCTGGCAATGAGTGAGTAAAGAACCAGGGCTGATGAGATGATGGATTGTAGCTTGGAACAGGTGAAGGGGATGAATATCAATCAGGTCGACCAAAGACAGAATTGACTGCCATGCTCACCACACCACACACACACACACACACACACACACGGACAGACAGACAGACAGACAGACAGATACAGGGAGAAAGATACAGGGAGAAAGATAGGGGAACACAGGACAAGGGAAAACCATGACACATTCAGTGTGGACTGAACTCTACCTTTGGTCTTCTGTGCCACCATGAATCCCTCTTCAATCAGTGTGAGCAGGATCCACACTGCTGAGTGGGGGGGGCAAGAGGTCAAAAGAGATGGCACGCAACACGACCAGAGGACTTAAAGGATGAGAGTAGAGCAGAGCAGCTTGGCATGCGTTCATATTTGGATCCAGTTTTATTGTTTCTCCCGTCATTTGGCGCTGCAGTGAACAACATTTGCAGTAATGTGGCAGTAGACGTGCGATGGAGCCATAGCACCCTCTGTTAGCCAGTCACTCCAATGTAGGCTATATATTTTCTTGTTCTTTTTAACAATGTCAAAAAAAAGTCAGGCAGAAGACCTGAGGTCAGATGGCTATCCATCCTGCCCATTTTTTAAATAAGCAACTATTGCTGCAGCAACTAATTTAAAGGCTGCGAGGTCCCCTCTGAATTAAGTAGGCAATGGCATAGACTAGGAGCTTTATCAGCCTATACGCCTATGCCTTTTTCTATTGTTAAATGACTCATATGCCTAATGATTTGACAAAGCTGGTGACAATATTCAGGGGAACCACAATGGAAATTCACAATTCCTATTCTCCAATAGGTGATCTCGATCTACTCACCTCCTCGCATCCTTCTCATTGGTCCGTTACGTTACACTTACGTGACGTTTCAACGAGTCCCACCGTAATTCCACATTTCCATTTTTATGTTAATAAAAGAGATAATGATGCATAGTTTTTCTAAAGATTTTGTGAAATTTAAAGTATTTTTTATGTGCGTATAGCCAACACGAATTTGTTATTTATCACTCCTTTTGGTTTCTTGATTATTTATGCAAAAAAAGAAGAAAAAAGTCGCACAACAGTCCATAAAAGTCATATGGCAAGTGCCAGTCCAGTAGGGTCCCATCATTTCAAATGAATGAGTTGTCCGTCAGCTGCTGAGCGTTTTGGTTTTGGCGATAATACCGTTGGCGGTGGAAGGCGACGGGCAGACTGCGCATGGGCAGAGTAGATGTGCTGCCTTGACGTGAAGATCAAGAGACACACGCCTACTGCATACTTTCTACTTTGAACATGGATCAGACCCATCAGTTCTTGTGCGCATGCCAATATGACCCTAACTGCTCTCATTGTGTCTCTATTGAAAACATATCGCTGATTTAATATGATATGTTACTTTTTTTGTTTTATAGATTTGTTATTGATTGTTGGAAAGGAGGCCAAGCATGCTGGTTGAATACGTTTTTTAAATTGCCGTGTATCTGTGATGGTAAACAACAATGTTGTTTTATCAGAGTGAATATATGTGAGCAATGCAGGCCACGGTAAACATCAATAATGAATGACGTCGCAGGTACAGCAGAAAGAGTCCGCGAAAACAGGCGGGGAATCCCGCTGAAAAGCGCTGCCTTATGGGTCCTGACACCAGATACTCGCGTTCCTTTCTGGTTCACGCGGCAGACAGCACTAGTGATGGGAAAAACAGTTCATTTCAGTGATTCGAATTACTAGAATCAGTTCAAAGATTCGTTCAAAAGATTCGTACAGTGCCTGGGCGGAGCTCCGACTGCGGACTACGTAGTCCGACTCACTCAGTGAACTGTGTGTCGCTGTTGCTTTGACAAACGCACCAAACTCCGTTTACAAATATTGATATTGTAACAACTAGCAAGAGTCAGGTTTGCAGCTATTCAAACAGGAGCTTTATTTTTATATTCACACAGAATTAGCCTACGTCTACTACTACACGTGTCTCTCTCTCTAGGACCCGCTCAACAACAAAACATGACAAACCCGGAACAACAGACCCTCCCCTCACGTCCTCTCACCCAATCACCAGCCCGCACACTCAATGATCCAACATGCAGGCTACTGATTGGCCGAGAGGCTGGAGTTATCTTCTGACGCGCTACCCAGCCTTTACTGGGTCGCTACAATATTTTAAAAGTTTCCTCATTGAATATCAATATTGGAGATGAACGCTGGTTTTAAATGATGTTTAAGTCTTAACTTGCTGGGCCTGATTCTGTCAGTTGGAGCCGCTGATTATCACTCAGGATCACGTTACGTTAACACACTGTGTCTAGTAGCCTTCAGTGAATGGTTTACTCAACTCGCGCCGTTCCCTTGCAGTTTAAGGATCTGAGACAGTCTCAGACACACATTTTTTTCTTCCATATTGCAGGTTTCACCACGCATTGTAAACTGGAAAGGTGGTGAGATTTAAAAAATCTGTAATGTGCATTTTCCCTGTCAAATAAATAAATAAAAAACATGGCTGACTACTGTAGTCAGCCGAATATAGTGAGTTGCCATTCATATGTATTCCTGTAATTCA
>OMOU01053841.1:0-11341 GCA_900312585.1 Malacocephalus occidentalis | reverse complement strand
CCCACACACACACACACACACACGCCCCCATAGGTGTCGCCGTGAAATTGGTCCTCCGCTTTTAACCCATCCATGGCCATATTCCTCCACGGTCAGGCCAGGAGCGGTGGGCAGCTAGTGCAGCGCCCGGGGACCACCTCGATCCAACCGCCGCTGGTCAGGCGACGGTCTTCTTCCATGTTTTTTAGAGGGGTTATATATACAATGTATATATATGGAGGAACCCCAGGGAGCACGGGGAGAACATGGAAACTCCACACAGAAAGGGCTGTTCACGAAATCCACTGAAGACATGGGGTGAACCAACCATGTCCCAGGCGGGAATCGATCCCAGGACCTTCTAGCTGTGAGGCGACAGCACTACGACTGTGCCACCGTGCCCCGTGCACCTTGCTCGCCACCCATTGCTCTGGCATTCGTCCACCAGCCCTCTTCCTCTCATTGGCCTCCTCGATGCCGTCCTCCCAGGGAGGAAGGACAATCTGCTTGGTGGCCTCTGAGATTAGGCCTTAGTGTGCAGCAGCCTTTTCTGGGAACTTCGGTTATTTCCCCAGATCAACTTTCAGCTCCCAGTCTTGCTGGATGTAGCTCTGGCAGCTGGTGTTGGCTTCTCCCAAACCCTGGTGAGGGGCCCTCTGCACTGAACCTCAGCAGACTTCACCAGCATCCTCATGGCAAGCAGGAAAAATCACTGAGATCACTGAAATTATACATCCAGTGATGATTCCCTTCACAAGCTTATGCCATTCTTTTCTCTGCAACTTCCAATAATGACATTATCAACTGTCAAATAGAGAACACCAAATTAACTTTTATTAAAAGGTGCTGCAGGCAAAGAGCTATTATTTGAGTAATTTGTGAGAAACGGTCTAGCCATGCTGAGTTGACTGTGCCTGCCTCTGTAGGGAGTCGATTTAGATTTTAGACCACTCCCAGGTCATTCCTGACCAATCAGATTCCCTGATGGGGAATCTTCCCTGTTAATTCTCAATTATGGAGAAACATAGGGGGGAGCAGAGAGCAGAGAGGGCTTGTTTAGTTTCAATATCTGACTTTCTTCCACTCTTTTCAGCTCTCTCTTTTACCTACAACTCTCAAATTTTACCTACAGCACCTTCCAGCTGTATAGGGAATTTCAGAGTCCTTGGCACGGATCAGATTGCCCCTGCGAGGTGACGGCGACTATGCAGATCAGGGATGGCAACCATACATGTGAGAAGCATCTAGCAGGGCTGTTTCCTCTTTGACATGGTGTATGACACCGCTAAAACACATACACTCACCAGATCTGAATCTCGTCTTGAATCTCAAAGCGGCCCATTCAACGTTGGCTAGCAGCAACACGGTCAAGAAGGCAAGACAATACAGATGCTATTGTTCGAAGGGACAGAGGCTCCGATTGGCAAAGCTTTTGCTGGCACCCAGAGTTATTGACATAGCTTTGAGTGCATGCCACCGGCAGAGCCAACTCCACCAAGCAACGACACAATGGCACGGAATTCTCTGCAGCTCTGAATTGCACAATGACAAAATGTCAAACCTCCAAGTAGTCTGCTGGCGGGGGTGTGTAGTTTGATGCCCCATAAATAATATTATGTGCCTTTCCTTTACCAAACCTCTCTCCCCCCTGTAGTCTCTCTATTTTTTTGCATTTATCTCAACATTTATAATGTTGGGCCCTCGATGTCCATTCAAGGGTGGGTTATTACATGACCGGGATTCCTAATGAGACCATTAGCAGCTCCGGGCCACACGCTCGCATCAGCAGTGCAATCCACTAACTGTCATCCCTTCTCCCATTCAGGCTAACTCTTGCTAACCTCGCTCTGTCACCTTTCTACTCTCCCACAGTGTTCCCATTAAATATATCAAGGTGGCTCTCTGACCCCCTCACTACACCTGCCTTAATTGTCATAAGCGTATAGTTTTTGTTTTAGATCATCGTTTTCTTCTTTTTTTATACCCACCTGCTACAACTGGTTAATTCTATGCAAAACACAATTCACTGACTATGTAGGCACGTTAATATAATATAGTTTTGACCACACTAAGGATTTCCTTCCTCCCATTAACGCTAGGCCGGTAGCAGCTCTGCTTCTAAACACCCGGTGCCGATGGAGTAATGGCAAATGAATTGATTGAGGAGAATGTTGAGCAGGACATGTTTAATCATTAGCAATTACCTGCCCTCCCTCCAATTAATTCACCGAAAAACACTGTTTTAATTAAAGGGCCAGGTGTGCTCCAGGCCAAAGCCTGAAGACAAGATAGATAATCTGTCAAAACGCATTCACAAAACCCACAGCTCACGCATTAATTTGGTTCCCTTATCCCCCCCATTACCAACACACACACACACACACACACACAGACACTTAAACATTAAGACACACAAGCATACTTGCCAATGTCTTAAAATAAAACATAGCTTCTCAGAAGATTTGACACCCCCGTGGAGGTTGATAAGAGGTTGTTATGCGAGTGGTCTGAATCCTGTGGAAGAAAGTTGTGGAACTCCCACATGATGCGTGAGATACAGTTATACAACAGTGGAGCGCTCACATACATTGTGGTTAGCTTGATATAACACGTGCGCAAACGTTAAGTTCTGCTTTTACTTTGAACAACCGTCATATGAGTTACCATCGTGGAGACGTCCAGGGACAAACACATTTCTGAGCCCTATTTGAATCCATGACACCATGAGTAAAATGTCAAAACTGCAGTGATACATGATTTGCAAATGGAAGTTTTCCTTGTCCCACTTCAGCCCTCTTGATTTCAGAAAAGGCCTATAATTGCCTTTTTATCCACCTTCATTCAAGAAAAGAATCTCCCAAATGAGTTCCATTTTGTGCCAACAATCATTCCTTATCACGGGAGTATTCCACGGGAGTATTCCACAACATAATGCGCTTACCAATCTAAACGGTGCAGAGACCGCTCAGGAGCCCCTTTTATCAAATCGTCTTCATCATCTCCATTTGCGGCTTCGTGAGGTAGGCCTGAATACGAATGTCCTAATTAACTCCATTCCATACGCCGGCCATGCCACCCGCATCGCTATTGGTTGGCTACTAACGAAACATCGGCATTAATTCACTTTTCATCGGCGGCAGACGGCAAAGCGCAATTAACCGGCATTAGGGGAGAGACACAACTGGGGCAGGTGAGGGAGTGAGTCATCTCCGACTGTGACATCATCCCTGCTCATTAGCATTTGTCCTTTCACCTCTTCTGAGAGACGTCATCGCCGGCTGGATCTGCAAGGCGGCTGGCTCTAGTGTGCTCCTAATGAGACAATGACAGACACGTTTCCCTGCTTCAGATCCTGCCGCAAAGCCTTTCCTGTGGGTGCCATATGCGTAGCCTCTCGTAGTTGCGTTCAGCAGAAAGAACGCCATACGCGTTTGTTGACAAAGCAACGAGGACTGGACACGGACTCTGGTAGCGTGTGTAATTACATAGACTGTGAGGTTCACGTTGCTGTAGCCGAGGTTTTGTTTCTGTGTGTACAAAGCATCGATAGCTGAAGTATGACTCAATGGCTCAATGTCTTGTAAACTCTTCCAAGTCTTCACAAACACACACACACACACACACACGCATACACACTCAGGCACACACGGAAGGAAAATGCGCAATGCAATTTGCAAGCTATGACAGAGCAAAAACTCCAGAGGGTCAGACTGTAATTTGCTTGAGGGGATCGAGAGCTGCACTCTGACTCACTCCCGTTTGCCCCATCACAACAAACTAATTCAAACACAGAAACCAGTGACGACATCCTTCTGTTTGCATTTTGTTGCTAGCTGTCTAGCTAGGGTGGTCACTAGGGTGGTCACTAGGTGTCTCTCACTCTTTTGACACATGTTAATATATGTTCAAACCAGTATTCAAGAATGTGGGAGTTGACCTGCCACATGCCACTGATTGGCTTTGCTGGGGCTACACAGACAGCAAGGTCGCAGGTTGGTGTCACTCAAACCTGCAGAGGCAAAGTCGTTTTTCAGGCAGAGCAGGCGGAAAAGCCTCCGTTGAATGTGTGTGATGTTTTTTCCTGTGTGACTTGATGCACCACATGTGTGCAGCCCTTAGCTCAACCTCAGAGTCCAATCAGCCAGACTCGGGCAACGTGGAGCTGCTTAAACCAGCCTCCAACCACTCACACCCCACAATATGTTTCTACAAAGCTGAGAATTCCCCTTGTGTCAATGTTTCCTCAACAAGGGAGTGTTGGTATTGGCAGGGAGAGAACCTCATCTTCCACTGCAGGCTAGTACGCGGAAAACCAGTAGTAACTAACCACACATGAGACATGCGCAGCCTAAATTCAGCCATGGGACAGAAGAGACATGTTGACAGCCATATAGAAAACCATAGCCCTTTGACACTTTAAGATCCAATCACTATCGGGTCTGGATATGATGAGCCCAACATCCGTATCCCATGTGTGGATTCCATAGGTCTCAGTATGCATAACATGCAGTGTAACTATCGGACACATTGATCAAAAATCAACTCAAATGGCTCTGATGCATGATGACTGTGCTCTACGCGACACTAGGGGCCATATGCATAGAACTCTGCGTAGGTGTCTGTCGGCATAAGAGTTGGAAATCCGTGTACGTGGATGATCAAACAGTGCGTAGCACGACGGTGTGGGGCTTTCTGTTGAGTGCAGGTGACCACGCTTAGAGTCCATGCCCCATCAACTGTCATAATTGCCCAAACATGGTTCTAGGAACACCCGTAATTACTTGCATTTCCCAATAAACCGACAGCTTGCCTTCTCTCCAACACTCATGTTTGCACCGTTTTCTTCCTGCAAAAAGGAAACTCTGGCAAGCGTCAGAGCGAGGCTCCTCCTTGACCAAGACTTGATTAGACACAATAATAAACAGACCAGTGCAAGCTCAAGATCAACAAAAGGACGTACAGGGCTTAAGACAATGGCGATATTGCCCCAAAGGACGTTCTACGGCTGACCACTGAAGCAATCTTGCTCAATACTGGACCAATTTAAAACAATCATTGTCCACATTAGTCACTTAGGGAAAATAGTGTCCAGGTTGAAAAATCACACAGTTATCCTTTAAGCTGACTTGGCTGATCTGATGAGGCTACTAGAGAGGGTGCCGAATGCACACAGAACCCATGTAGCACACATATAACTCGCTATAGAGTGCTGTGTTGGGGAACACTAAACACGGTTTCCAGGAGAGCCACAGCGATTATTACCCATATTGTTGATGTACAAGCAGGGTGATGGGAACTCTGACGTCAGGTCAGGTCCTTCACAAAGAGACAGCATTATTTCAGCTGCTCTAGGGGCTTAGAGGCCACCCTGTGTGCTTAAGAGGCAGCGCGATAATTATGGAGAGAGGAAAAAAACGGAGACTGAGTGATGGAGAGAGTGAGGGAATACAGCAGCGGTTATACGAGTGCATACTTACTACACAGAGCTATGATGTGGCTGCTGTCTTCGTGGACAAACTTCTTGGTCACAGCTTCCTCCATAATCTGCTTCACCTGCAGACAAAATATATAAATACAGATATGAATCGGATGTGCAATTGGCTGACTGCCGCAGTAGTTTTCTTCATCAGTTAATACATATCGGATGAACAAGATTCCAGTATTTTCTTACACTATCAAGTGCATCACCGATTTGGAGTGAATTCATGTCACGGTTTGACAGTAAATACTGTTGATGTGTGATTGTGCTAAGCTGAGCAAATATGTGTAGCAACTAACTACACACAGACACTGAGACATAAAGCATAGATTGAGCTATAGACACCAAACTTGCAAAGTAGTGGCAATCCTTTTGGGGACCTGCTTAACAAGAGCACATATGTCGTCAACACATTTGTTAACTTGAGCGACCAGGCAACAGGCCGACAGTAAAACAAAACCCAGAATTTGGGATGGCTTCAAATTGCAGACTGAATGACTTGCCTTAGAATGAATAGAAAAATGTGCCTTGTGCACATAGGGTGCTTGCACGCTATTTGTTGTTATGTTATGCAATTGCGGTTGGTTGCACCAATACTAGTGGAATCGCTGGTCACACCGTGCACACATCAAAACGGTGTGCACATCAGCACCGTGCACACAAACATCAGCATGTGCAAGCACACTTGTGTGCAACAGACACACGCACAAACCTCAACATCGCTGCTGGAAAAAAAGTCTTACGGGGAAACACTGCACACCAGGAATCTGGTAATGTCGGCCATGTCTAAAACCTCTGACTAGATTCCACCTAATTGTCAAACAAGGGCATTTAATTACTCTTTATGTAACTGCGTACACCACAGTGCAGGAATTACTTTCCGTGAGGTGGCCAGAGACCAGAATACCATGGTTATAGTCGATATAAGTTTCAGTGAGGCTAGAAAGGTGGGGAGAATCACTCCCTTCGGAAAACTGAACCTCCCACTCATTGAAATATTGAATTTATCTGCCTTTCCTTTCAACAAGAACTCCCACAGTATCCAGGCCAGCTCAAGGAAGAGCTGGCGTGTGATCAGATCACTTCATAAAACACACGATTGCAATCACTAACATTATATATAAAAGCCGCCCGAGTATTTGTGGAGGTAGGCCTACAGTTGGAGTATTTTAATTGGTGGGGTTTAGGTAGCTAACGTTATTAATCACAGTTGGAGCGACTGACTATTGGTAATTAAACTATCACTAATTAGGACAAATGTCCTTGTTGATTTTCCTCTTTGGAGATGCTAACCAAGAATACCCTAAACTAAGCCATCCATATAATCATTTGCAGGTTGGCCTGAACACTGAGATTGTGTCATACTTCATGGTCCGACTGCAATTTGCAGGAGCTGGGCAAATACTCGTGTGGCACTGAAGCTTACGATGCGACAATGAATCAGTAAACTCATCTGTAGCGGGGGTGGCTCAAAAGCCACCTAATCGATAACCGCATCTCAGGTTGATCGCGGGCATGGATACATCAGGTGTGGGAGATTGAATTGGTCAATATTTGCACAGCTGTGCCTGTGTTGTTTATACCCACATGAAAATGATGAAGTAATAGTAAATATCAGGGGTTGGCGGTGGCCATATGCCATTGACTCGCATCTTTACGAAACCTAAAGCTGGAGACACAAATAGTGAAAAATTCACTGGCCTTTTACACATCCAAGTCAGGATGACACACCTATTGTTATTCCATATGTAGCCTAAATAACGGATGACAAAGAAGTGGCCCTGTCAGGGTCCTTAACGAGTTGTATTTGAAAATGTCAAATGTCAAATGTCAAAATATCACGTCAATGTGCTATGGTCATTTACGCTCTTCATACAGTTCATAGCATCCAGCAACGGAATATCACATTTTCCACACATCCCCATGCAGCAGACATGGGAAAACAAAGGCCTGCAAACGATTGGTTGGTTTATAAACAGACACGAGCCCACACATGCTACACGCGTGAACATGCGCGCGCGCACACGCACACGCACGCGCACACGCACACACACGCTTACTTTTCATTTGCGGGGGGGCTTGCATATTTGCTATGTGCACGTGCGCCTGTGTGCAGAGTAAGCTAGGTTCTAAGCACTTCTGAGAATCCAGAAACTAATGGCTGGAGGCAGTGTCGGAGGGGAGAGCTCATTAGACCACAGGCCGGCTTGTTACATAAGGACACATTTGCTCGCCTCTTTATTTCACACTTGTGGCGGAGGTGGAGGCACGGTGCATCAACAGGACGTTGCTGGCCAACCCCGCACAACCTGCAGGCAACAACGTGAATCTCGGGAACACTCTGGAACCACCGCAGCCACCACACATGGTGTGTGTGCGTGCATGTGTGTGTGTGTGTGTGTGGTCATTTGCTCACCAGTTAAGGCACCTAACAAGGACAAGTAAAGCTAGACAATCTCCAAGAGAGACATACATATATATATATATATATATATATAAAATCTATAAAATATTAATTTCTAAAGGCCATGCACATGGTATTAGCTTGCTGCATTTCATTAGATTCTGTGCTGTACTGCACGTCCATCTGTGTATTCCCTGGGCGATTTCTGCCCCTTCCTCGTTGTGCTGTTTTAGTCTTTTGCGACATAATGCGGTTATATCTCATTGTGCTCCTGCCAGCCAGCAGCAGGGAAGCCAGCATTAACCAGGTTATTATTCACAGGGCAGGGAGATAACGACGAGGTTGGGTGCGGTGCTGGGACACAACGGACTACCCACCTGACTAATGAGAGGAAATAGATTTAGTCCTTTGCTAATCAGACCCATGGTTGTTTGACCGCACTCGAAAGCGTCACTGATACGACGCTTTAGACACGCGTGGTGGCGATATCCCCGTTTTCTGAGTGTAAATACAGAAAGTTCTCCCAGGGATTTTAAGCTACACGTCTGTATTTCACTGCATTTCCTCATTAAGAGCAAGCAGAGGTACAATCGATGACTTCAGTTGACTTACTTCGCAATGGCAAAACAGAAACACAGCATGTGGTTCCCTACCCGTCTTCTCACAAGCCATGGCTGTACGGTGCTTTTCCACAATAACATTGACAAAAAATCTCATTCTCGAGCCCGTTTTTACGTGAAGCTGTCTTTTGGCATACAATTAGTCGTCACACGATGCACACAATGAAGCACATGCATGCAATCTAGACACGTCTTGCTTTATATGCTCGTATAAAACAAGCAACCGCGCAAGGAAACGTTCTCTCCATTATTGTCAGAGGGTGATATAGCCTCGGTCCTCTGCAACAGAATAGTTTGTATTTTCTGGGGAGGAAGGTAATGTTGTTTAGCTGTGGGTTGCAATATGGAAACCCAGGCACTGCACTGTAGTAAGCAGAGGAGAAACGCCGTGAGGAATGACTGTGTCTCAGACAGCTTGCCTTATATATCTGAGCAGGCCAAAGTTGCTTACCGTGGCATACATAAAACTATGTGTATGTGTGTTCATCTGTAACAAAATGTGAACTAAATGTGTGGGAAACGCATTTTTTACATATTGTGATCTAGATTTCCAGAGGACTGTGCAATTCATTGGCAAGTTAATTAATTCATGTTTGATAACACCTTGAAACTTCTTTCAAAGACATGAGACTATACCTTCCTGATCCTCTCTTTTAAACTTACAAAAAAATACCCCAAAAAGTACTAGATTATGAATAAATACATTAACAAATTCAAAACCACATATTGCTAAAAAAATAGCACATTTTATTTCTAAAAGGGTGGTGAATACATTTTTCCCATAAAACAGGAAGCTCTTTAGGAGGCAAATTAAAGGCTAAAACATGTATACAACACTGCACCTGTAACTGTTTTTACACTGTAGAAAATAACTACATTTTATCGTGTCGATAAATGGTGCAAAATTGGGTCGAGCCATAGAGACCTGGGGACAAAATAAGGTCCCTAACTTGTTCTCCCCCCGCACAAACGTAATCTCTCTCTCAGATTAAAGGCATTATTCTCCCACAGCCCGATGGTTCTCTCTGTTCTGTCCTCGTGTCAGGTCGCGGTGTCCGTGTCTTTCAGATGCCTGTACACCTGAACAAGCCTGTGAGGAGTGGGAGCGATGCCACGCCAACTACCTAATGGTAGCTCTCAGCCACACCATTCATCCTCCCATTATCCTTCCATTATCACAGCCTTCAAATCTCTAAGTATGATAACTTCGGCAATTTAACCCCCACCCCGAGAAAAGAAGACATATCACTGCCACTCCTAATATAACTATATTGAACCTCTTGCTGTTCCTAATATTCTCAAAAAGCAAAGATAAGCACATTAGCTTTGTATTGACTCAGTAAATCTTTACTAGCTTGTAGACAGTGCAGTAGCATTAGCTTTGCTTTTGTAACAAAGCCTACTCTGATAGTTTGGACCTCACAGTTGTTATCAAATCAACACTTAATGCAATCCTGATCTCTGCAGGAGAGACCCGAGGATGCTGGCTGTTGCCAAGCGATACCAATGCAGCCCAGAGTAGCTTCCTTAAAATAAAATTAATGAATAACCGGGCAGGTATGGTTTGCCCGGATGCTTTGTTAAATGCTCACCATTAACAAGTGAAAGACATCGTTCTATTATGCAATGAAAATTGGAAATGTATCGGGTTCAGTTGGGATGATTTTTTTTGCCCACAAATTAGCAATGGTACAGATATACTTGTATGTATTGTATTGTGAATTCCTTCCACCGTATGGTTGTTTTACGTCCACCACCGTGCACCATGGCACAGCAACCTGAAGCAGTTTCACCCAAAACATTGATCTCAATAAAACGGGCAAAGATTTCTAAAGCGAGCTATAAAGGGAAGGGGAGGGACCTGTTACATGATGTATGACATACAAACTGCATTCATTATAATTATAACATCAGAAAACATGAAGAATTCTGAACGTCTAGTGACTGTTATAACATAAGAGTAGTGGACCAGAGTCTCTGGCATAACAATCACCTAATGTTCATGACATCCGTGCTCATTATTTGAATGGACATGCTGTGAGCACACCGTCTTCAACTGAAAGTATTGCAAACAGTGGTAGTAACGACATCGAATTTAATGTACTGTATATTTATACATATGATGGAGCGGTAAGGACTTCCAAAAACTACATATTGCTTAAGTTAATTGGGGCAATGGGTTGAAATGCCAAGCAAAATAGCGTGTTACGTGTCAGTAAAACGGATTTTTAAAGCAAAAAGGCCGCTTCTGATTTGCCTGCTGGAAGGCAAAGGGAGCAGCGGTCTCCAGCTGTGCCGCCACGTTGCCACCAGAAGGGGCGCCAGGGAGTCGCTTCGCTGTTAGAATTGTTCGCAATAAAGAGCACAAGATGGCTTATTTCATGTCACGACGCGTCCCAAAGCAAAGTAAAAGAAAAAAATGAATGAATGTGAACACGTCCACGTCGCCTGTCTACCGGGTGGGGGGGCGCGCCACGACCTCCTCGGAAACACTGTACGCCACCTGCACGCCGGTGTGTCTGTGTGTGTGCGGGCAAACTTATTCCACAGCATCATTAAGTGAAGCCAAAAGCCCCCACAATATAAACAATGTTTTAACGCAGCCACACACACACACACCAACCAATTGTATCCTCGCAGTTGGATAGAACGAGCAAAAAAAAACAAAAGTAGGCAGCAACTAGTAGTCAATGTGTGTGTGTATGTGTGTGTGGGGGGGGGGGACACAATAATGGAGAATAACGGCGGTCTGGTCTCTCGGCTCGAGGCGCCTACCTCTCGTTTCACACTCCACAATAGTTTCTCTTTGAAGTCTTCCTCGGCGGACGACCCCATGTCTCCTCCTCGGCGGGCGGGCTC
>OMOU01053837.1:0-12251 GCA_900312585.1 Malacocephalus occidentalis | reverse complement strand
GAGCTGGGCATGTGCGTCCTCCTCATCTACAGCATCACGCGCCTCTTCCAGATCACCGTGGACTGGGAGGGCAAGACCATATCATCCAAAACCGGTAATTGGTCTCTCAAATATGTCTTTTGTGTGCATCTGTGTCACCGACAACTTACAGTGCACCTTGGACGCAAGAGAAATGCAAAACTGACATTGTTGCTATTGATTTGTGTAAACTAGGGGCAACAATGATTGATTTTCTTTCGATTGTATAATGCTTGCAAATATAATTGTGATAATTGAATAACTGAGGAGTACCCACAATATGCTGATTAGGATAGAAAGCAGGATGTGTCAGACAACAGTAAGATGGGGGGGGGGGCTGTGCTCGGAGGATCTGAACACAGCAGCTTGGCTTTAACCTCCGTCGTTGATCTGTCGCCAGCCTTCACCCAGCAGCAGTTTGGCGACGTGCTGAAGGCGCTGATGGGCCCGACAGTCTGGATAGCCGTGCTCTCGCTCACCTGGGAGGTGGTGGGCGCCTTGCTCGGGTGAGTGTGGATGCTGGCTACCCTGTGTTAAGTCGATGGGTTTCCTTTAATTACGTGTTGTCATCGTAATGCAGAGATGAGGAGATGCTTATATTAAACTCCCCTTTTCTTTCCCTTGTTCCACTGTTACACTGAAGCAGAGCAGTAGCAGGTGGTTGGACATGACTTGATGTGCGCTTGTGTTCCAGATCTCTTTATGTGAGAGGATGTCTCTGGAAACTCTGGGGTCTCGTCCAATGGGGGGTCTTTGCCGCCGCCACGGTGGGCGTGTTTGCCGTCAGCGTGGTGCGTCTGCCATGTTGTGTGTGTGTGTGTGTTCCCGCAGAACTGCATTGGAGGACACTGTAAAGCACTTTAAAGTGGCTACTGTAGTCCAAAAAGTTCCACTTATCTGCACATGTAAAAAAAAAAAAGAAAGAAATGGAAAAATGTAGAAACCCACGCATTTTCAGGTCCCGTACACCTCCATGGAGCCGTGGTCCAGCAGCAAGGTCATCCCAGAGGTCAAGAGGGCTCACGAGTGGCTGAAGCCCTACAGGCTGGTGAGCAGCTACGCCCTTGACCGCCGGCTGGACCCGGTGCACGGAAGACCCGAGCTGGTGCTGGAGGGGAGCATGGACCGAGACACCTGGACGGTACTCTTGTAAAATGTCATTAAACGTTTTCTTGTCTTCTTGGGAAAAGGAAATGGAAGGGGGGGGGATGTTGCAGTGTATTGATTATAGTCTTATTGTTCAGGGAGTAGGAGTAATTCAAGTTTTAAGTGTTTTCCTGTCTCAGACCTGTTTCAGGTCACGGGAGTCTCAGCCCCCGTGACCGGTCTGAGAATGATTTTTATTTCTGCTTCTCGGTTTGTAGTATTTGGGTTGTGCAGTGATAGTCACACTTGGGTCTTGCAGAGATCACAATGACGTTTTGCATCCTCAAATTTCATCTGTTGATTTAAAATAAATGAATATATAAAGCTTTAACTGAATCTTCTTGGAAACCCAGGAGATCAACTGGATGCACAAGCTGGGCAACGTGAGTGCAGTGCCCCCGATGGTGGGGCCCTGCGAGGCCCGTCTGGACTGGCACCTGTGGAGGGCGGCACAGGGACACGCCCACGACAGCGCCTGGTTCGCTGGGCTCCTGCTCCGCCTCCTCCAGGGGAACAAGGAGGGTGGGTGACCGTGGATCATCTTTGAAGGCGTGTTTTGAGCACAGTCGTACTTGAAAGGCAAGCCGACACTGTGAGCTGGAAGGTGGTGACCGTGTGACTCTTGTGGGTTTTCAGTGGAGGGACTGCTCCAGACAGAACGGGTCCAGTACGTGTTCAGTAAGAAGCCTCCAGTGTATCTCAGAGCAAGACTCTACAAGTACCAGTTCGCCCAGCGGGACCAGGATGGGTCAGTCAACACACGCACGCAACCATGCGCGCACGCACACACACATACACACACTCTGCTAGCACCACTGCAACATCTAGAATCAGAGGGGCATTAGCTCAGGAATGCCGTTGCTTTAGTGTCTGTAACAATGTCTCTTGTCACAATGCCACGTCTGTGGCTTTCCTGGGTTCTTCCGGATAAATGAGAACTCAAAGGGCTTCAAATTAATACTGGGTTTTTAATCGATAACACAGATCGCTATTGCGCGTTTAACGGACAGGTATATGGACTAACTGATATATGGAATAAAAGGCAGTTGCGGGGGGTCCGACAGCTGGGTTGCGGGAGTGCAGAGTTGGTTTGGCGTTCGACGTCCCTCCGGTCCTCTGTGGCCATGTGTGCCCAGCCTCTACTGCAGGAAGAGTGCACAGGTGTAATTTATATCGTGTTAATTGCACTCATTCGCTACAGCTGCGTCACATCCAGGCATTCCTGCCGCTCCGCTCCCCTGTCAATGCGCGACAGCGCTAACCACGCCCCCTCGTGGCTCGCAGTCTCTAAACCATTAATATGGAAAATAATGCGAGTGACTTAACAGAAAAGTAGCCTCTGTATTTTGATTGTGTAGAAGCAACAGTGTTATGCAACCCGGACTACTGGATTGCTACAAATCCGTGACTAAACTGTCATGCCAAAGAAATGTGGCTTGCACACATTGAGCTTGCATGCTAGTTCTTGTTGTTATTCTGTTATATTGTTACATTGTAGGGGTCTATTTCCATTGGAAAGCATCAGAGTCCTACTGGAATCTGGAGATTAATGATCAAACAACTCTTAAAAAATCCTAACGTAAAATCCTAACCTATACAAGTTAATTCTAACATATCAAAGTACAAAGTAAAATTCAGCGCTGAAGGCTCCCACCGTTCAACAGCCACTAGACCGTGTTGGAGGATGAGCGCATTGAACACAATCTCATGCTCATGAAATCTAAGCAGAAGACGTTTATATCGGACTATGATGTGTGTATCATGCAGACGTATAGAATATTTAACACACCTATATGAGGATATGGTCATTTTCCATTACAGTGATCACACTAAAGCCTTTCCACGCCAGCACTGCATGTGCAGACAATACACTCTCGCTCTCTCTCTCTCTGTGTGTGTGTTGGCGCTAACTATGCCACATGGTCACATGATCTTTCATGATCAACTGATACAATTCAACTGTTACATGTTTGAAATAAGTGACAAAGTGCCTAATTCATTGAGACTGCAAAATGTTATCTTGCATGAAGGGCTTGTATTGTATTTGTTGACTAGATATCACGCATAGTCAGGAAATGATTATTTAGTGTCTGTGTGTGTGTCTAGGTCTGGTCCCATGCAGTGGTGGAGGAGAGACTTTGTGAAAGAATTCTATCCCATGGTGCATTTGCGTGACCAAGAACTCAAGGCAATCCTGCGTCGACATGGACTGACTGTAAGTTGAATACAGTTTAACCACCTGATTTGAAAAGAAAACAATGATTTGTGCACCATACAACATACACAAGAGGACCATATGTAACACATTAGGTTTGCCACAACAAAACAACATGTTAGCTTTGACTGACTCGAGACCAGTTTCAACCCATGTGTGGTATTACAAAATAGCATATTAACAATGTGCAATCAGACCTTGCGGCTCAAGGACGGGTTATGCATGTGCCATTTCTGATTGGCTGAAATGTTGCCCAAGGTGGTCCCAAGGTGGTCTACGGTCAATATGGCAGTTGGCATTTCCCGATATCTGTCAATGTATAACTGTGTTCCACTTGTGTTGTTTAAAGGAAAATTCCCCACCCAGGTCCAGCACATGGGCCTCTCCACTGGCCCAGCTGCTAGGGCACCTCAGGGGCCACGTTGAGACACTAGCGGTCCCCTACATCCAGTGGGCGCTCCTGGCCACTGTGGCCACCGTCTGCATCCTCAAGTGCATGCTGTCCAGGGGCCCCGCGGGCCGCACTGGTGGGGCCCCTCCCGCAGAACCCAAGCCCAAGAAGACCAAGAGCCAAGCGGCCTCTGGGTCAAAGGCCCTGGCAGGCTCCCAAGCGGACAGGGACCTGGCGGCGGAGAAGAGGCCGGATCTGGAGCGGAGCCCCAGGAGGAGGAAGTGAGGAATCCCCCCCGGCATCAACATTCTTGGAACTTATCTTGACATTCCTTTGTCCAAGGATGTCGTTTGTTGAATGGATTTTTTTTTTTTAACACCCAAAAAATCTCAGGTTCGGGCTATGTTGTCATAATTGTTTTCTGATTTGCATTTGTTAACTGCCAAATTATAGCCCTTTCAGCTGCATCTTTCACCTCGCTCTGCGATACTACTATTGATGTGCTTTTGGGATGTTTTTTTTTTTGTTGCCATATTTTTAAGTTGAAGTCATCTGCCGTCACATTGGCTCAGCTACAATTTTGCCATCTCTCACACTGTATCCATTTTGTTGCCTACCATTTCAGTGCTGTCCGTCAGGGATGATATGGGAATTTTCTTATGACCCAATATACTGGTACACATTGGTTGAATAGCAGGCTGGTAGTGTAGAAGTTCTACACAGGCCTCACCGCAATGCCAAGTACAGTAGGGCTTGTGGGTGGTGGGGCTGATGTGTGGTTGTTGTGGTGAGTTTTATGCATTTTATAGATGCAGGACTCAGGAATTGGTGTGTCCAGGCAAAAAGGGTCTGTGGTCTCTGTATAATGCTATTTAAAACTCCTGAAGCACCGTCTTCGTTCATCTCTCATTATTGACAACAGTTGCACACTGCACACAAATTGCTGGGAAAGTATTTTTAACTGTGTCTGCCAGGTGATCTGCAGCATTTGCACTATAACTTGTTGTTGATGATATTAGAACAGGCCTGCATGTGCACAGATGTGTTTAGAGAGATGGAGCAATGCCTACTAGTCCTTGTCCACGTACCAACTGTTGTACCAACTGTTGTACCAACTGTTGCCTTTCACGATGCACCACTTTTGGTGTTGCTGTAGTTTTTTGTTTGTTTGTAAGAAACACTACATGAAAGATGGTACAAATCTGCCAATTGAAAGTGCCAAAGTATGTAAAGTTCTAATTAAACTTTTTATGAGACTGTGTTGAGAGTAAATCATTTAATATATGAAAGGAGTGACTGATTTATAAAATATCTGTAAAAATGTGCTCCAATTCAAGTGTCTGGCGACTCAACCTAATCCTGATCATTGTGTGTAATTTCCTTTTTATTTCATGAAATAAAGCCAATGCTGAGCACACCCCTTGTTGACCCTCTAAATTAGCTTTTCTCAAGCCATGGTTTGGTTTGTCACTTGTCAGACCACAGAACTTGCACTCAAGTCACATTTCACACATCAGTTTGTTATTGTAAACTGACACCCACTTAATGTGAACATTAATGCTTTTGCAATTAGTTCTTTATGTTCAGGATTTTTTGTGGGTCTTGGAGGCCACATACGGTAAATTGACTGAGGCCTGTCTTACAATTTGAGAAAGGCACATAGTGTGATTAATTTCACAAGGCCTATATGTTAAACATGTGGTGAGAAGTCATGTCAATGAATTGCACCCTTTCAATTAACGGTTGCTTTAATTTATTTTCATTTTAAAATGCCCTTGTGGAAATGAATCACAGAAATTCATGCGTGAACATTATTTTGTTGGAAGAATTCATTATTGGAATTAGTCAACCTCTAGATGGCGCTCTTGTGACGGACACATGTCTAGCTCGCGCCTAGCGTTGGAGATAGCTGGTTAATTTTAACAGCCGGGAAATGGGAATCGCTGTGATGTGGCTGATTAGTTAAGCGGATCGTGGCATGATAAGAGAGATATTTGTAGCAACTAATTGTTTGAACAAACGGTGTAGAACACTATTGTATTTATGTTTATGTACAAAGGCACGTGGTCCATATGGCCAACGTGTGATATATTTACAAGCGTAGTCTGCTAGCCAGTCCCTTGGTACCGCTAAAGGAGCAGACCCATAATTATTCTCATGAGCAACACCTGTGTTTATGCTATAACGCCTCTAGGGGGGTCTATCCTCTCTCAAGTAATCCTTCTGTTTTCATTTTGTTCTTCTCTCTAGACTGCAGACAGTATTCGCACCGTCTCCACTGTTATCAACGAGTCGCACAATCGGACCGAAGACCGTCTCCTAGAGTCAGTCACAGGTTGTCTTGCTTTTTTGCTTCATTCTGAAAAAGAGCACGTCTCTGATGTGGTTGCTGCCCTCTGTTGGTTCTCGCTCGTAACTTTATCTATTCTCAAAACCATGACGGTTGCAATGCTGGCATTCTGAATCTATCTTCAATGCAGTAATCTAACATACTACGATCAAAGCCATCCCATACTATGATCAAATTCAGTGAAGACGAATGGATAGACAGGGATGGATGATTGGTTGGTAAATAGAAAAAAGCACGTCATGCTGTTCAAAGTATTTTACTGAGAAGGTGCGGAATTCTCACTTTTAAATCTTTTTATCGTACTCTGAGATGAAACACTTGCATATTTCCAACCCCCTATTACTCGAACAGTAAAGCATAGACTGCAGTCGGCTAAAATAGAAACTGAAAACCTTGCGGTGTGCCAGACCATCTTGTATCCTCGCGCCGTCCTTTCATGTGCTTTCCCGGCATTCCGATGTGTCACTCCCGGGTTCTTGTCAAATCAATGGTCGGCCGAGTAACTTTACTTCGTGTGTGTGTGTGTGTGTGTGTGTGGGGGGGGCGGCTGTCACTACTTCCACGCGCGGTGCGGAAAAGATGACAAGGAAGGGGAACTTGCGCCTTCTGGTCGAGGCTGTCTAGTCGCTGGAGACCACCGAGTCGACATTCCGTTTTTTTGCCGGTACACTGTTGAAATTTCACCGCGTCTACCCTGCTATTGTTTTATGAGTTGCGCTCTGCCACACACGGCGTCGACGCTGTAATTTACTGCGTTCCTCGCGCAGATAAAATAAGCACGGCTGTTATATTTTCGTGTGTGTGCACGTGTCTTGCGTGGGGGGTCCCCTGGACTGCCATGGGTCAGGGTTGGGGTTAATAGCCGGAAAATGAAGCAATTAGGGTTTTTTTCTGGCCGGGGTCTGGCGAGCACCGCTGGAGTCCCTCCAGATGCCACACATAGTAGGCCTATATCGCTTTGTAGTCCTACAAAACAATGTGTGTTTATATGTCTACAAGTATGTGAAGGAACACACGTTTTGGCACTCTGCCCCTTCATGAGCTGCGTATTTTGACTACCAAACGACGCTATGGTTACGAGTCAGGCCAATAGAGGAATGACTTGGGTAATTGTGTGAATTATGTTTGTCTACATAATGCAGCCAATTAATGCACCGTCATTTTTATACCTCTACACTTAATATCGATTAACAATTGCATCCCTAAAAAAGTTAAAAAGGCACACGCACGCACAGGTGTCTTCATTCAGTGCCAATTACAGTATCGATGTTGTGGCACAAACCTGAATGTTTTCCTCCTTCTGACTCAAAATTGAGACACAAACAAACAACCCATGGTGCTCTGCCCATGAAGCCTAGCCACCGTAAAAGAAAACATTTTTTCAAGAAGACTGCTTGTTTATTTTGCAAGCTACAGCAAATGTAGCTTTTGATCTAAGATTGCATAGCCCCATGATTTCCAAACCCTGCCTTGCATTGCCTTTCCCATACAAAAAACTGTGTGTGTGTGTGTGTGTGTATCAGACTTTCCAGGATTCATGGCATCTCCGAACAACACAGTACTGTGTTTTTAGTGTTTGGTTGCCAAAATAAAGTGTTTCTTCAAAGTCTCTGTCTCTCTCTCACTCTCTCTCTGTATTTCTTCAGTTTCCCCCCTCACTTTCCCCAAACTGCTCTAGTAATTAAGATCAAATGTCAGGAAGTCATATAGAGCACGGTGCACGCACACACACATAAAATACAGCACAGTCACCATGTACACACACTGTCCCACAGTCTCAACAATGCTCCACACCACCACCACCTCCAACACCACCTTGAGCTCTCCCAACTAACTAACTAACTGAACTTAAATGTCATTTTTGAGTGGCAAAGGTAGAGCAATCACACTTGTATGGTGATTGCCCCCTCCCCCTCTGTACATGGAGCCTAGAGTGGCTGGAGAAATCACACACACACATACATGCCATGCACATGTGTATGCACACAGACACTGTATATTATTAACACACACATTCACCCATATGTACTCTCTCTCTTGAGAGACAGAATGGGATAGAATTTGACCACCCTGTAGGTGGTCAAACTCATACTGCATTTAGTCAACACTTCCCTCATTAAGAGTTAAAACAAATGATGTGGTGGAGGCAAACGAATGCCAGCGTCCTAGAGCTGTCGTGAATTTGCCAAAAGTACATTGTTTTGTTCCATTCAACCACATTAATTTAAAAAACATTACATTTAGGGCATTGGTTGAAGGAGACAGCTGTGGTACATAAAGATAAGAATAGAGAAAGTTTCAAGCATTCGCAAGGCTAATTGAGCAAGTTTCATAATTGCTAGGCTGCATAATAGCTGGGATAAGAGCAGAAGTGCCATTCTGAGTGCATTACCAATATCTAAGAACATATCATATTCTAAACAATGCTAAGTACCATTAATAATGCCTTACAAACATGCAAGTTAGTGCTAGGTTTAGGAGAGGGAAGGCATAAAACAATGTCGGACACCAACGGACTTGTATAATCGAGCACCAGCGTCAAATTGTGAGGTTCTGACCGGAAATCAGTAGGGACCGAATTGCATTGTGAATTGCATTTACAACCATTTATTCCATTCAATTCATGACAATACATACAATACCATCCTAAACCACAACAATGAAGGATTACTTTCAAGTACATTAAATGTTTCAGCCAGTTTATGTGCACTGGCTTAATTGTAACATACAGAATAACAGTAAATGCATATATATAGATATTAGAAAGTTACTTTTCTAAACTGCAAGATAAATACTAGACAGTGGTTCTTTAAATGTCAGAATTAATCTTGTACGATTTTCTTTGCACGAAAGAAACAAGTTCAAGTCAATATGTCAAGATTCATTTCCAAATGGTGTGGCTGTTTTTCAACATTTGAGCAATTTTCAGACATTGATGGTCTTGTATTGTGATGTTATATACTATATTTACATTATTATATACGGAAATAAGACACTAAATTAGTAACTTTCTATATTCTAGTTTGTTATCAACTAATCATTTTGTTAATGCAACACATGTTGCAATGACAAAATAGTGTACATAAACAATCGTATGGATTTCCTTTGGTTTGCGCTGTTCTGTGTTGAAAAGTAACCACTACTTTGGGATTACGTATAGATAATATTGCTACCATTCAGGTCAATAACCAATGGTCCAATATAAAATTGCATGTTGCCTCCTTTTTGTGGATAAGGAAACGGTTGATCCAAGTATATATTTCCAGTCTGAGTATATTACTTTGTGAGGTAAGAAAAACTGTTTCCATATTCACGTGAGTCAACTATGAGGCATATGATGATCAACTAGGTAAATGTTTTTTTAAATCTTCTAGAAGGCAGCAAACGTACAAAAACTATGTTTGCGTGTAGAGTTACTCTTTAAAGCCGACACCTCCACCTACTAGACGAGAGGAAAACCATTTTCTGTCCTGAGAATGTATTTATCGGAAAGATTTGTGGAAAAATATTTTGGCATAGAGAGAAAACTAACAAAAAAAACCTGGGAGAAGGGCAAGGTCATAATTTGCTTCGCCACTGTGAATCAGCAGAATATTTTGCTGCATGAGAATGGAAGAGGGACCAGGAATTGCTTTGACTTCCTTCACTGCAACCCCTGGGGGAACCATCGCTCTCCAAGACTGGCCTATAATTCAGTCTGTGATACCTTTTTTGGGTTATTTATTGTTGTTGTTGTTTTGAGAGAGGTAAGTAGTTGCTGGTTGTGGTTATGAACTACCCCATTTGGTACGTTATGGTAGTGTGTGTGTGTGTGGGGGGGGAGGTTGTCCAGCTGGAGGAGGAGATGTCACCTCAGACCACGTAGTTTGTGTCAGCTGGACGGGACCCGTCTACGGTGTCCTTGGCGCTCTTGGCGGAGGGCGATGGATGCTTGAATTTGGGCGCGACTGGACGGTGGCCATTTGCAACGCTGCTCCTGTACCCTGAGAGAAGGACCAGAAGAGATGAGGATGTTCAGATGTAGCGCTCGTTCAGTTGGATCTAGATGTTCCGTTATCGAGCTCTAAGAACTCCGTTAAAGGTGCTATATGTAACACCTAGTGTTAAAAATGGGTACTGCGGTCCAAATTCACAATTTTGGAAATATAAAGTATGTTGCCAGTTTAAGGAGACAGAAATGAATGAGTTCAAGATGAGCCAAGCATTTCATATCTAGCAGTGGGAAGGGTCAACTCAACGAAAATAATGAATCCAAAAGCAAACCAAACAAAAACAGACGTTCCAACCGGATTGAAAAGAGAAATATACTCACTGTAGGGTTGTTGTCGGAGAAGCCAGTATTTTGACTTAGCATATTGACATATGATGACCAATCATGGTCATTTTACATATTTGAAATTATATATATAGGGTATATCACCTTTAACATCTCATGCTCCACTTTTTACTCTACTTTTTACATGCTGATCAGCATGTATTGTCCTTTTTATTTGATGTATTTTAGTTGTTGGGGCCTGTCTGTCTCTGTCCACTGGCATACATCCACTCACTCTTGTTGCAGTGCCGGCCATGCCAGCCATCTCTACACTGGCACTTGTTGGGTTCCATGCAAATCCCGTGGGCACTGCAGCTGGGCTCACAGACAGCTGTGAAGGCACGCACACACACGCACGCACACACACACACACACACACACACACACACACACACACACACACACACGCAGTGAGACAACATCTGGGAACACACGTACAAAGGGTAACGCACACAGAACACACACACACGGTAACATGTGAAAAACACATGCACACATACTCTCTCTCACACCACACACACGACAAATACAGAAGCACAATACATTAATAGAAAAATAAAATGGATAAATTAATAAATAAGAGAAAAACTAATGCTAAAATTATATAAAAACAAAACATTTCTACAGAGAAAAGGAAAACCCAAAATATATCGTCAGGAGCTGTCGTGTACCTTTGGAGCAGAGGTCCCCATGAAATCCCTTGCTGCATTTGCACTTGTTCAGCCCGGTACAACGGCCGCCATTCTTGCAAGGCTGGCGACATTTACCTGTACAGTCAACACATCAGATGTCCTGTTGAGTTTAACGCAGCTACTGGGTGTTATTATTTCTGATACATGTAGCAGTAGCTCAGGAAATAAGTTAGAGCAGTTGTCTGGCAACAGGAAGGCGCTGGTTCGCTCCCCAGGCCCCGCCCCCCTAGCTAAGTGTCGAGGTGTCCCCGAAAAAATGGAAATACAAATATTAATATAAACAGACACCACAATGCTTCCAAGACAAATATATATGCTTTTACTTTACAGATAACAATAACTTAAACAAATCCCGCCTCAAAGAATTTATAATGAAATGCATTCATTATAAACCAAAGCTGTGCGACATAACGGTAAGAGAAAAAAGTCCCCAAATAAGACAACTTTGTGCAGCTTTCTGTTGGTCTGTACTCAAATATGTTTCAGTTGATGGTTGGTCTGCAGGCTGTAGAGTAGTGACAGTGTATGCTGTGCGTTTCCTTCACATACAGGCAATTCAAACGTGCATGCAAATATAGTTATTAATCCATTGTATACATATACAATGATTAATGTATTCAACACATCACGGAATAAACACATTGAAAGCATAAATTATAGGTAATGGCTGACCAGTACTCATCAATTATATTCCCATCAATTAATGGGAATAAGTTATTCTATCTTACACATGAACTTGAATAAATCTAGATGGTGCAATCTAATATTGACTACGTGTATGTGTCTGGATTTTACCATGTTGACATTTGTAACATAAGGGCAGCTGTAACATACAATTCACATAACTCATAACTCACACAAGTCCTTTGTATTTGACTAAGAAGATCAAGATTTAATTTGTAATAAAGTGTAACTGTCACATTCAACAACAATAACAACAATAATAATGACTATTATTACAAGTATTATCAATTACACATACCACAAATAATTGGCTCAAATTAGATGCTTCAGAATGTGGAAGATCATGTGTCCCTTCTCCAGCAACTAGGGGCTTATGCAAACAAATATTTCCTTAGTGCATCTAGATAATTATAGTAGATATTAATTATGCATGCATGCAC
>OMOU01053833.1:0-11386 GCA_900312585.1 Malacocephalus occidentalis | reverse complement strand
GAGAGAGAGAGAGAGAGAGAGAGAGAGAGAGAGATACTAAGACAGACTGACACACAGACACACATACACACACACGTGCGCACACTATTAAAAACGATCTCTCCCACACCCAACGGCTTTTTGTGACGTCTTGGACATCGTAGACCATCTGCGGTGGTGGCGGGGGACTAATAGGGTCAATCTTCCATCAGCACATTACTGATGGTGCCGTCAGGGGAGAAAGAACTTTGGACCACTGCTATACGCCATTCAAGAGAGCTTTCTGTCCAGTCCCAGTGATGTCAGCGAGTTTACGGACGTAGTGACGAGCTTCATAGCAACGCGGACACCATCGTCCCCACAGTCAAAGTTTGGTCCTAAAACCATGGGTCGAGGGCACCATCCACGACGCCCTCAACGCCCACACCGCTGCCTACAACTCTGGCCTCATATCCGGCCGCATGGACGAATACAGAGGCGAGTGGTGAAGGACGCAAAGTGGATCGGTTCGAGGCGAGCAACAACACCGCTGAAGTAAGCATTGCTGCAGACTGGCTGGCAAGCTGATTGAGCTGGGACTGAACACCCCCCCTGTGCGCCTGGATCCTGGACTTGGTGACACAGCGCCTCTACCACCTCAGGCAGCTGAGGAAGCTCAGAGTCTCCCGGAGGATCCTTCAGACCTTCTATACTGGCGCGGTGGAGAGCACCAAGAGCACCACCCCAAAAACAAACTGCTCTAGCTGCTGCGTGAGGCAAGCACACTGCTAGAACAAAGAAACTAAAACAGAGTTTCTTTCCGCAGGCCATGAGAACTCTGAACTCTGTCCTCACTAGGGCTCCCTCACTGTCCCTCTCATACACACAGTACTTGCATTCACATAGTTTACATGTATTACATAACATGAGATGCATACATGTAGACATGCATGGTCTGTGCTCACATTACTCTATTTTTTGCCTTGTTGTTTATATGCCTACATGTTTATATGCCTTGCATACATTCTGTATGTGTATATGACGAATACACTTCTTGAATCTTGAAAAGAGACGCTCACACACACATGGAGCAAGCGAACCAATCACAAGATTGGGTAATTCGATGGCAATATCAATAAATGTTTATTTTTGTTTGCAAACAAGTGCCGTCTCCCCCCCTCTCAGTTTTTCTGCCAAGTTACCACCAATGTGTCAGAACGTAGCTGCATGTATGAAAAGTGAAAATCACTAGGGGTGCTGGAAAGTCGTGCATTTGCTATTGCACAGTTTTACAATAATGACTGTGTGCAAGGCATGTCCCAACATCTCGACTAAAAAATACATTACAAAATCTCTCACACATGCACACAATCTAATTACAAAATCTTTTGGGAAATTGCACTAAATTGTTGAAAAAACAAGGGGTAGGTGGACTGATCATTAAAAGTAAACGTTTTGACAAACTATCTGCAGACATCTACAAATCATTCATGAATTCATCCCAGACCATCATAATACATATAACGCCATTGAATATGGAAGCCACATATTCATGGAAGGCTGCCGATAATTCCACAACTAACCTGAACCTGCTGAACATATTTGGGCATCATCTCAGCCACATACTCTCCAAAAGCTGCAAGCTGGTTGTGAGTAACAGCATCCTTAGGCCGGACCGTGGCTGCATGAAGCGAAGAAGAAACAACAAAAAACAAACATTAACGTCATTGTAGATCCAATTTCTTGTCGTAGTAAGGTCAGTACATGTGCATGTTTTGTACAATAATAATACAGCAAGTAATACAATAACATTGTAGTGATTCGCTCCATACTCACGTTTGTTGTCAGTGGAAGTGCTTTCCAGTCTCGCCTGCTGCTGAAGGATGCATGCACTCCGGTTTGCAACTGGACAAAAACATGTTGACATTATATAAACCAGGAGTAGATCAACCAGCGTGATGACAACATATTAATAGTACAAGCATCTCCTGCTGGTAATGTTAGCGTTGGTTAGCATGAGGTAGCTCAGAGGTCATCTTGGAGACATTGGGTCGCTGAATACGGGACAGCTGACCCTCGAATGATACAGTTTCGCTTGTCGAAACTGTATCATTGGGTTGTTAAAATAAACAGATCGGCAAAACATAACCGCCCTCTGAAATGCACTCACTGTTTAGACTTCTCCCGAGCCCTCCGCGGACAAACCGCATAAGCGACGCCGCCATGTTGGAAAGTGTAGTGTCTTCTCCGCGCCTGCACTGCTCGTCATGTACATGGTTTTTGGCACTTTGTCGCCATCTATATTATTTTGTATGTAATGTTCATGTGATATAACTTGTATGACGAATTTGATTTCACGTTTGTATATGTATTTGTTTTGACTTGATAATGACATTTTTTAAAGGCGTTTCAAGTGACCATGCGCTTTGTTGTGAGGCTATTCAGATGTATTGCATTTAATTGACTGTAAAAAGGAAAAATAAATTCCACCACCATCCATATTCGGTTTGACACCACAAATGCTCCATGCATATTATCTATGACTTTAGCGAGTGATGAGGCATATTAGACTAAGTTGTGTGTTGGATGTATTGTATGGCATGTAACTCCTCGTAGCCCATGGTGGAATCATACTCTTTATACCTTGGTTGTCTTGTACCCTTTTCCTGTTGTTTGTGAAGATGTTTGACTTGTACACAATATTGAGAATGACCATAACAAGAACAGCTTAATAAAATATTTATTTTGGGATTGGCAAGTTACAATTCTATTTTAAAAAATACAAAAAAAACCCAATATTGCTTTATTTGCACCTCTTTCAATGAAAACTGCACAATGCTAAAAGAAAAGCATATGAGAACGTAGTCAATTCTATTGACTAGGAATTAGAAAGTCCCAAGCCTTCTGCTAGTCCACTAGCCGCTCTCAGCTGGACTCTGCACACACACCTGCTGGTGGTATTCCCGGAGCATGGCCTGCTGGGCCGGGTGGATTAGGACGTGCGGTCGAATAGAGGCCAACATGTGATGGGCCTCCTCCGGGGTCCAGCAGTGTAGCTGTTCGGTTTACAGGAAGATGGTACCCACAGGATTACAAAAACATATTTAACACAGTTCACAGGGTAATCAAGTTGCTCATAATATACAGCGCATACGAGAAGGACTTGACCACATCAAACTCCGACAGTAGGTCTCACTGACCCGTATGAGGTACGCAGCGACGAGTGTGGCACTACGGCAACGCCCTGCTTTACAGTGGACATACACACTGCTACCCTCCTCTCGGTGGTGCATGACAAACTCCACCCCTCTGTGAAGGTTCTGGAGGCTGGGCACCCCCGTGAGGTCCACGGTGCTCAGCCTTAGCTGCTCCGCCCCTGCGGCGCTCCACTCCTGCAGGCAGAGAACATCACTGTAAGGAGCCAGATATTAAAAGGATAATCAGACTGTGTGTGGTTGGTACATGCCCCCCCCCCCACATGGCCAAGCGTGGCATTTAACTGTTAGTAAGTTGGCACCCTGCGTCATCGTCATCAGCTGTGCACAGGGCATGCAGCCCAGGTTTAAAAATGTTACTTGTTATTTGCTAAAGAGAAAGTATGCGTTTATTTACATTTTCATTGGGTTGCCGTGTTAACGTTCCAGTCATCAACTGGACACTGCTACTACCGCTGACACACACCAAGCCCCAGAGTAACCTGCTTTCAACCTTGTTGTCTACATTTCTTGGCGATAGAAAATGGCTTATTGGACACATGAAGAAGGACGACCTTACAATCATATTGCAGCCGCACTGGAATAGACCCGTTTCACAGATCTTCAATAGCAGGCTAAACTAACTTCCTGTTGCGGTTAGTTTAAACATTAGGTGGGTTAAAATGTATGCCTGTCACAGCCTCAGCATGGTTTCAATGTATATTTACTTGTGGTACAGTCATCATACGTAAATCCAACGTGCCCATCATTAAGGAGCTCCACCTGTGTTTTTCCTGCAGTAGAAAGGGGTATATTGAAATACATTTACACAACACTCACCTCAGCGGAGTTGCAGAAATATTTAGTTTCATATTCTTCGTTCATGGTGATGACCCCTCTGACATTTTCGTTTTCTACCAACTGGAGTAACGCAATAAAAAACAGAGAGCAAAATGTGATTTTGGCTAAAAACAAAGTGATATATATTATTCCGTGAGAAACATGCGTCAAATGCATTTGGCAGCTTAGCTCCAGTTTTAATGTATATATGTATTATTTATATATGTATATATATATGTATATATTTCAGTGTACAATTCTACACGTGTATTAGATATGCATAGTTTTACCTCTTTTGTCATTGACTTAAATGGCAAGGCTCCTAGAATAACAGTCTGATCGACCCGATTGAACCACTGCCTAGAGGACATCTTCTCCATAACAACATTATATGCTAAAGTAGGATAAAACAGAAGCCGGGCCAGCGCTCCAGACATGCTTACAGATGTAATAAATGACCACTAAATCTGGGTCTCTAAGTTAGTTCTTAATTTACACATTGTTTTTCAAAGGCTTAACTTACTACATTTAACCCAGGTGACTTAACCGTCAACGACGGGGGCTATGAGTTGACCAACACGTCTTCCGGGTTTCTTCTTCGTTTTTAACAAATGTGAAAAAGATGTATGCTGCCCTCCATAGGTATGTCAAGACCAGTGCCTGTTCCAAGCGTAAACAGCCTGAAGACCTTTTTTGTTTTGTTTTTAGTGGTAGTAGTGTAAAAGGCATGAGGCATATAGACTGACTCTAGTCGGAACAACATCCCTAATTTAAACAATACCATTCACATGGTTCAACCACAACTACACTTTGAGAGAAAAAAATCATTTGTTTAATTTACTTCTTGGAAAGGGTGGCCAATTGGTTTACTTTTGATTCCTAGTTGTCCAATACATACAAATTACACATTGCACAAGCCATTTTATATAAACCTAAATAATATGAGCGCAATAGTTTGTTAAAATTGCAGGAAGAAGCAAATACAATAGTCACAATATTTACATCAGTATGCACACATACATTATAATACTTCAGGAGAATGTGAATGCAACGTTGCGTCATTGAACAGAACTATACTATGCAATATATAAAAGTGCAAAAATAATATCTATTTTGCCTGTAACTCAATTGCATATAAAAAAAAGGAGTAAATTAGCTCACACCTTTCATCCTTCAAATGTATGCAATACAGTGTTTAGATACAAAGTCCATACCTACTCCATGCCACTCCCAAGCTAAAATAGTGTTTATTACAATGTACAAGACAATCTGTGTGATAACGCAAGTGATTTGTGGGTAATATACAGACAATGCCCACAACAAAAGACATCATTCTGCAACAATCCCACGTGACGATGTTCATGTGAGTGATTTGAGAAAATCTGATGGAAGTCCTGCTGTATATACATCGACAAGATTAGCGCCAATTAATTCCGGCAGGCTGGAGGACGGTCAGAGGTGGGTGATGGTGGAGTTTATGACATCCGGCTCGCCCTGTCTGTAGTTAGCTCTCGGCAGGTCTCGCTGTGGAAAATAAACAATATGAATAGGAGTATAATACAAGTCATTCTTACATGGCATAAAACAGGGTGCCATAATGTGTTTCTATCTAAAAGATAGGTGGTACGGTTCGTCATCAAGGTCAGTTAGTGGTTAAGTGGAATATTTTTAAGCGAAGAAAAACAGGTAAAACAAACATCTAAACTTGTCCAGAGATCACACTTCCTCGACAGGAGAAATGGTAGCTTTTAGCACAGATTCAATGCTATGCAAAGCTTAGATGAATGAATCGGGTCACACTGGTGGCTAGAAAGGCGAACACATCTTGTCTGAACAGATTTGGTGTTGCCCAAGTCCTTCTAAAACATAAATGCACATTATGATACCGTACAGCACCAAATGCACTACGGACACACAAATGCATGTGTAGCAAACTTATCCTCATTGTTTTGCATTAGCCGGACATTACAGCATAACAATGCAAGGTGGAAATTGAAACGCTGTTTGAGTGTGAAGAAAAAGGACAATTACCACAAACTCTGAATAAGTGCTGGCAACAGAGGTTAGGCTGGTATTACGCTGTGGACCAGCAGGGGACGTCAACGCACCGCTCACATTCGGCACCTTGAGGAGCATCACATTCTCCTTGTCGGAACGCTGTGTCCCAGCGTGGGGCGGCTTGGTGCGCACTGGTGTCCGGGGTGCCATGGCCTGACAGAGAGAGACCATCATCAGACACATACCATACACACAAAGTGCCATTTTAGCTAGGAATCCATGAAGAAAAATAAGACAATTCATTTCCATTCCAAAATGATCAACAAGAACTTCCCATTTCGTTCAAAGTGTTGCGATACGTTGTTGACATGCATGATTGCTCTCCTAAAAGGGAACATGTTGGAAAGCCAATGGACAAACCTACCTTATTGGCGGACAGCGGAGGGCGGGACATAGGTGAGCGACAGGCAGAGACACCATAGGCTGAGCGCATCGTGCTGTTAGAGGTGGCACTAAAAATGCTGGAGGAAGCATTAAGCTGGAAACACATTCAAATGTACACAGTGGCACGGGTTAATAACAGCCTCCGAACCTCGACGACTGGGAAGATACATTCTTGGTGTACGTGTAGGACACATGGGGTTTATTTACAGAGCGGCCTTACCTTGCGTGTTTTGTTGGGGGTCGGGGTGCCGAGGCCACGCCGCTTGATGGGCGTGCGTAACGCCGTCCCGTACAGCATGTCCTCTTCAATCTGCTTGCTCTTCTTGAGTTGCTGTCGGTGTTACAAGAGACTGTTACAACAGATGCTGCATCAACTTGCATTCCCCCCTTTCTCCAGCAAGGAGGGTTTCCCCCACCACACCCATCTTGAAAACATGTCCACATAGAGTGTGCTTTATTCACCCGGTCCTGTTTCTCCTTCTCCTTTTCTATGCGGTGCATCTCCCACTGTTCCGCCACGTACTGCATGAACTTCTGCCCGGTCACCAGGAACTCCTGGCCCTGCTCACTTTCCCATGCCTCGATCTCCGCCATGAGCTTCTTCTCAAGCTGCGCGGGGAGGACACAAAACAGAGGCACGTTCGCTGTTGCATTTGTTGAACGGTAGACAATCTGGCATCATCACTGAATGTGCGCCATCGTCTCTTTACCCTGGGGAGACTTTTGTGCAACTCGGACCGCTGCTTCTCCTCTTTAAGAAGATTTCCTCCCCGGTTTGTGAACCTTGCGGGATCTGTGGCTTTTTTCTGGAAATGCAGGGAGAAACAGTACATATGGCATTGTAATCCCATCTAATGGGCATGCTATATGGCTTTAAACTGCATTTGTTGCAATGTCAATTCTCAAAAGAATCACCATTTTTGATAGCTGGTTTGTATTAGCATGTAGCTAGCAGGGAAGCATTTTAGCACACAAGAATGGACCCCTGGCCCATAATATATGACTTACAAAGCTTTGCTATGAAACTTATGTAATTATATGCATCTTGTATGTATAATTATGCTCTGTAAACATGACATTTTCTAAAAGGCCATAGCATTAAGACTACGCTATGGTCACATATCGCAGACCCTGTGGGATGATCATTAGGCTTGCCTGCTTCTGTACGGGCCATTGCTGTGACACAGGTTTAACCACATTTCTTCACACTATGGAACGTATAATCACCTCCAGGTCCTGGAAGAGTCTCCAGCCCTCTTCCCATTGGTGAACCCCCTCAAACAGCTCTTTGTGGTCTTCATAATGCTGCTTCAGTCGCAGGATCTCTGCATCGTGGAGACCCAGCAGCTCCTCAGTGAAATCCTCTGAAATTAAATCCAGCATTGACGTCACGGCAATAAACTTTTGGGTTGATGCGGCAAAAAAACAAAAATACAAAACGTAGACGCCCTCACCGATGTAATACGGTGCGAATGTCTGTTGCTGGTCCGTGCTGAGGAAGCACTTTGTCCAAAACACGGCAATCTCGGCGCGGATGGCTTCTGTCACGTTGCGGAGGTTTAACAGCTTAAGCTCCTCCAGGCGCTGGGCCTCCGCTCGTAGCTGATGAAGGAGGAGGAGGAGGGATTACGAAATGAGCCAGGCCTGGTTGTAAACACACCGGGACGAGTCATACACTCAGCAGCATAGCAACTCACTGCTTCCAGATTCTGCTTCTTTGACAGGACCATGTGCTGTGAGAAGGCCTCCCTCTCTTCCTGGGAGACCTGCAGTCTGTCCCACAGCCTCTGGATCCTCTCGCGGTGAGCCTCGCACCTGGCCTCGTTCTCCACCTTATGCTCCTCCAGCTGCAGCGACACCAATATCAGACAAAGGGAGGCCAACGCTTAACCAGCCACGCTTCGCCTCAAAAGAAGTCATGTCCATGCTAAACGGGCTGATAGTCAGGATTTAGGCTTTTGAGGGATGGTTGCAGACACAACGACATTATACACACGCACACTTTACTCCATGTATGTCACAATTTGCCACACCGCCTTTCTGGATTGGAGTCAATCCTGAACCATTGCGAGTGAGGTACTGAACCGAGATTTTGAAACTTTGACCCCAATAGTTGACGTGGAACTGTGAGATAACAACATATTCACCCTTTTGTTCCAACAGACTCACCTGACAGAGGAGCAGCTTGAGAGAGGTTATGTTCTCTCTAGACAGGCAGAACGCTTCCTCGTCCTCGCACACTACGTCCTTTTCAAAGCTGGTCTCGGGAACCTGATCCAGGTCATCCATGCACAGGATGATCTGTCTTTTGATGTCCACAAACTCAGCATGCCGCCTCCCCTGAGAAGATATCCATTGAAATGTCAAAACATTCCTGCTTTTTGTTTTGCTCCTGTGCAACGGATTTTGGGAGCACTTTGGATCACTTCAAGGGGAACTTTATAAAATGTTGAGAAATGTCTATGTCCCATAACAAAAAAAAAAGAAGCTGAACGATAAGTAAAGCCAAGTGTTCCTCCCACCTTCTCGGCCGTCTGGCTGGAGATGTGTTGCTGGAAGCTTTCCAGCTGGTCCAGTGAGGGGACAGAGGCTGCAGTGAT
The DNA here is from genome assembly GCA_900312585.1 of Malacocephalus occidentalis. NCBI lineage: Eukaryota > Metazoa > Chordata > Actinopteri > Gadiformes > Macrouridae > Malacocephalus > Malacocephalus occidentalis. The sequence goes on along the minus strand of OMOU01053833.1, from coordinate 2,352 downwards.
GCTGTACGGTATGGAGCACAGGAGGTCACAGAGCTCCTGGTCCTGCTCCATCAAGGTCTTCAGCCGCTGCATGCGCTGGCCCTTCTCCAGAACCAGCACCTCCACGCGCGTCCGGAGGTCCCTCTCCTGCTGAAGCATACTGATGCCCGTCTCCTCCTGAATGCGCCAGGACAGGAGATTCACTTCAAATATTTGTTTTCGTTGGTTCATAAATGGATAATATGCTTAACCTACAGGCAACATTGACACACTAGCTAGAAGCAAATGGGTCCCTCATCAGCTGTCAGGAACTTATAGGTGAAATGTCAGTTCTGCCAACCTGAAAGATGGGTAATTGAAGTTCCAAGCAGAGCGTTTCCATTTCGTTGCGGCATGTTTCAATGCTGGAAATTAGCCTCTTTTTCAGAGCCTCCTCCTCAGCAACCATCATATCCAGTAAACCCTATTGTGGTGGAAATAATAGCAACAACTGTCACATCTTTGTGAGATTTCTATTAGCGTTTTTAGTTTCGATAGGCGCATTAACAAGCATTAACGGCGCATTAAAGGCACAGCAGAGATGGTACATAGGAACGACAATGTAGGTCTCAGCCTTAAGGCAAAACATAGGAAATGAAAGCATGTGATGAAGTTGAACCATCTCAATAAAATAGCCACCCAAGAATAGAAATGTGCATTTACGTGTTTTTAAAAAAAATATTATTAATTTAATCACCCTGATATGATTTTTGACCACATTTGTCCTCTGTAGCCTTTGGTCCTCTGGGATTCCGATCTCTTCCCATATGTCCTTAAGGTGGAATAACGCTTGAGTCAAGCATGACACAGACTCAGCTGCGAGCACCTCACTGTACGGAAACAACCCACCCCAACGCATTGATGAACTCATAGGCAACACCAAACACGACATTTAAACACATTTCAGGAAACAACACATACAGATTTTCACATTAAAAGATGAGTTTGGGTTTCTACGGCACTGAATACATTGATATAGTTCTGCTAGTTAGTGTAGCTAATAATAGCGAACTGAAGTAATGCGTTCTAGAAGTAAAACTATGGTTAGAAATGACTTACGAAATACATCGTTAGCGTAGACCTACCTCTTTCTCATAATTGATTTCCAGGTTTTGAATTATTGTAAATTACAACAAAACCTAGCTATCCGCAAACCGTCACCCGTCGACAGTGACGCCAACTAGTTTACCAGAGATTCAAAATACGCGTGTGAAAGCAAGCTTCGCTCTCATTGGCCAACTTTGGGTTCGCGTGTGCAGCTCATTGGTATCTCCCGGTAGGCGATACCAATGACGAGAGATGGAATCGCCCCCGTATGGAGTCCGCCCATGGTAACAGTGTTGGTGTAAAAAACGAGCTAACCCAGCACGAAATCGTGCTGGGTGTGGTTTGCCGTTGACTGTGATGAAAATAATACATGATTTAAACGTTCCTATTACACAGCTGACGAATCTTTGTATGGCGAGTACAAGACAATGCAATAAAATTGTTGAAAAATAAATGAATGATTGAAGGAGTTATAGCTTATAGTTTATATAATTAAAAAAAGGGCACGGGACGATTATTTGTGGAAGATGTAGGTAGTACAAATAAGATAACACAGACATAAAACATTAAAACATTTATTCATTTGATTTATTGTATCCATTTTGTTCATTAATCCACATGTCTGAAATAATATTTCCATCCAGTAATGTCAGTGGTCAAAGCTCTTCACAGCAGTAGGAATGTTCAATGTTCCATTTATCTCCATGGTTGTGGCAATGGCATTATCAGCGGAAAGGACTCATGCATAGTTATCCAACAAAGCCTCAATGAGTCTGGCACTGTTTGTGATGGCTGTCGTAACAATGATGAACTTATAACCTAAAAAGACAAGCAAAAAAGCAAAACAACACAGTTTATAATAATAATAATAATAATAATTAACGGACGGACAACCCCCGTCTTTATTGTCGCGGTTAACACCATGCATGTACACCCGTGCACGGCGGCCCTCCCAACCCACCCCACACACACACACGCCCCCATAGGTGTCGCTGTGAAATTGGTCCTCCGCTTTTAACCCATCCATGGCCTCCGCGGCCATGGATGTCTTCCTCCGCAGTCAGGCCAGGAGCGGTGGGCAGCTAGTGCAGCGCCCGGGGACCACCTCGTTCCAACCGCCGCTGGTCAGGCGACGGTCTTCTTCCATGTTTTTAGAGGGGTTATATATACAATGTATATATATGGAGGAACCCCAGGGAGCACGGGGAGAACATGGAAACTCCACACAGAAAGGGCTGTTCACGAAATCCCAGCACTGAAGACATGGGGAGAATCAACCATGTCCCA
>OMOU01053828.1:1150-33899 GCA_900312585.1 Malacocephalus occidentalis | reverse complement strand
ACTTATTGATCTTTTTTTTTTGAGTTTGATGTCATTGTTAATGCATATCTACTTCAGCACCGTTCAGGAGGGCAGTTAGAATATAGATTATTGTTCCAATTGCAGGTTAAACACTTCAATCAAAGATGTTTTGTTTTTGATATTTTGTTGGTCAGGTCACAGTTGCAATAAGAGGGGTACATGGCGGCAAACCACCAGGCCGCACTTCCACCATCTACCTTTTTACCTTCAGACCGGGAGAAGGCCGGTGGTCATCCTTACTGCTGACATTCCAGCCAGCAGCAATGATCCCGCCACAGAGGGCAGCTGGGCTGGGGCTGGGGCTGCGGTCCTAGACTTCCACTGCGAGACTAGAGCAGGTAGGCAGCTGGTCGGCGTGCAGCACGGTGAGCTTCTTATCGACAGACCAAAGTTAGTCTCAAGCCGTCTTTGGATAAAGCCTCCCGGTCGGAGCACGTGGCTGATCGGCCGAGGGGCCCCTGTGACTTTTTTTTGGAAGGAACTCGATAGAAAATGTCCAACCGCTATCAGCTCTGCAGCCAGACGTTGCTTCCCCTACGTGCGTCGGAAACGAGAAAAACCCGGAGTCACGCCGGCCTTGCCCCCCACCGCCCCCGCCCACGTTTGTCGGATCAGCTTTTGACAAAGTGAAAGCGATTCACAGTTGACAGGTGTCAGGTGTCAACGCAGCATTATCTGGGGTTCCATTGAAATGCCGTTCTGGGCGAGGGCACGCTGGCACGCGGAAGTTACAGGACAGTTGTTTGGTGTCATAGCTGCCAAAATAGCGTTTGCTTTCTCATCCGCAGCATGAGTGCACTCAGCCAAAACTACCTTTTTTCCCTTTTTTTGTTTTTTGTTTTTTAGATCAGCCTGAGGAACTAAAGCAAACTTGTGACAAAACAAAACATACTGCGTTAGCTTGTTGTAGCTTGTTACATCCATCCATCCATCCATCCATCCATCCATTCTCCTCCGCTTATCCGGGGCCGGGTGGCGGAGGCAGCAGGCTAAGCAGGGCTCTCAAGAAACCAAATCATTTGCGGTCATCGTACACGTTTGCAGTTTCATTTGGATCTGTTTTCACTTGCTAGCTTTTGTGCTCATTTGGAATTCCCTCTTTCTTAAAACGGAATGAGACAAATGTCGGGGTCGGGGGCAGAGGTATGCTTGACAATAAGGACTGTTAGTCTACCTGAACGATGACACCCCTACATGGATGCATTATCATTATTATTATTATGCATTATTGTGGTTCATGAGGAGCAATGTGGCTTCCACCCTGCAAGCAGCTGAGGTGGTTCGGGCATCCGATCCCTGCTTAGCCTGCTGCCTCCGCGACCCGGCCCCAGATAAGCGGCAGCGAATGGATGGATGGATGGATTATTGTGGTTAAAGGTTGCCTTTACACAGATGAGTGTGTTTTCTCTACTCTGGTATTGAACTGGGAGGGGCGTGCGTGCGTGTGTGCGCGCGCCTGTGTAAATGCAACCAAAACATGTTTTGTAATGCCCTATCAGTCCCACAGGAATTGTATTCCGTGGCATTATAATCTGATTGTTGATCGCACATTGGAAAAGTTGCTGGTTATTTTGAAGACACATTTTCTATGTTGTAATCAAAGCGTTGACCGTACGGCACATTGGTTGTCTGGGAAAATATGCTTTCAGACACCTTGCAATTCTTAAAGAAATGATAACGCGGTTGCCTACAGGTGTGTCTCATAAACATCAACCACGCCCCCCTGAACCCCGAGCATGACGGCATCAGTCAATTCAATTGCCACCAAAACAAAGCTTCATTCAATTTCTTCAGTGTTACATCATCTGACCATTGGTGATCTGTAGACCTAATTTCTCCTCACATTTTATTACAATGTACCTACCTGACCAGACATTTTTTAAATAACTTTTAAAGTACGATTTTAAAAAGCTAAAAATGTGTTTGTAATTTCTTTGTAGATTGAAAAAATATCCCAATCGTTGACAATTTATCAGAGGTAATTTGTTCCATACTTTTGTTACTTATGGAAGAGCGTAAAGGTTGACTCGGTAATTTCTCAGATGAAAGTATTTTGTAATTAAAATGAATAAAAATAAAAAAAGATGCCATTTTGCCTGTAATTGTGTTTCTAAGAAGCAGAATTCCACATTTGACCATACACCTCATAAGAGTTGACTTTAGTGCTTTTAAATTCCGCCTAAACCTGAACACTTTTACTTTGTTCCGATATTTCACCTAATTACTCACGCTCGTAAAAAAATAAACTGCATACTTGTGGCTTGCAAATATGTTTTGAAATGGAACCGCTGAGCTCGTTTTATGGTCCAAGAAACCTTTCTGTATTAGCATTAGTTTATTATATTATCACGTACTTAAAGCACTTAAGTCAACAGTTTAAAAGATTGTCAAATTATTACATGTGCGTAAGAAAAGAGATTTTTTTTGTAAAAATGAGAAGCGGTGTTGACAGGATATTGCTGAGTCAACCTTTACCTGAGTCTCCACAACTAATAGCATCGTTTCAGCGTTCCTCGCCACATCTCCAACCTGCCCCCTCTTTTATTTCTTACATAAGTTCGATCTGTTGCCATTTCAATCGGATCAGTTAAAAAAAAAGTTCAGAATAAAATATATTTTGATATTAAATGTTTGTTGCCCCTTTTCTGATTTGTGTAACTTGGTCATTTACGGACTTAAGACACATTTGAAATTGTCGCGCAGCAGCGTATGTGGAACAGAACTGCACAATGCGTTTAAGCTGCTTGTAGACTCTTTACACCTGTAAGTTAAAATCCCCCCTTTACACTCAAAATGCACTAGTTCCCCATATGATTATATTATACTGTTATATATATATATAGTTATATTTGAATAGTTATGAGTACAGCTAAATTGAAATAAAATGTTGAGGCAACTTCAACTAAGACTTTAATGTGACAGATAAATTAAGACACTCCATAATTGTACATATAATAAGCGAATAAAATAAAATGTGTAAGAAAATCGGAATACTATTGAAAACATGAATATTAAAACCATATAAAAATAAACAGACAGAAATAGGAACATTAATAGAGGGACACCCATGTGAAGACGTGCTAGGCTGAGAAGTATGCTGAAGGTGTGATGTGCTTTGATGATCGTGGAGGGAATTCTAGGAAACAAAAGATTTGTTTAATGCAACATATCAAACCGCAAAGAGATTGCGCCCAACCATTTTAGTGCAGTGCATGCGTGGTAGGAGCTGCTACCTCTGGAGTGCAGGTTGGACAGCAGGCCGGGTACAGGAATGCTGTCGTCTCTCCTCTCAAAGTACTTGGCTTCCAGGCCGCCGGCATCCCCTCTGCACACAGAGACACACACAGAGAGAGAGACACACACACACACACACACACACGAGACACACACACAGAGACACACACACACAGGACCGGCCTTTCACGCAGGTGATCAAGAGATGACAAGTTGTACGGACGCCACATAGCCACCCAACTCACAGTTTACGGGGTCCCGGCAGGGTGCGCTGGTCAGTCGGCAGGAAATCTGTAGCGTCTGTGGGAGAGAAGCCTGGCTTGGCCGCCATTGGGTAAAACTGGGCCTTTGGTACAAAAGGAAAAGGCAGACTGCTGTAACAAGACGGTCTGAGCAACACGCCAGCAGGCGATTCGTTAAGACCAAAGCAAAATGGAGGCAGGATATAATATGGATATTTCTTCTCAGTCTATCGTACCCTCAGTCCTGCAGTGGTGGGCAGAGCGGAGGGCGCATGGAGGGTCTCTGGAGACGGGGGCTTCCTCATCAGCTGCTGGTCGTTGAGCTGCTTGTTCAACCAGCCGATAACTGCAGCAGAGCACAGAGACGCGTCACAAAAGGCAACAAGCAGAACAAGTGGTGATTCTAACGTCATAGCATCGTACACTTCACCCTCCAGGCCCTTCTCACATGAACGAAAAACGTCGCCTCTTCCAAAAAGTCACAAAAACAAGACAGCGCTGCTCTTCTGATATCCCCATTGCTTGCGGTCTGAGAGGAGGGTTCCTTCTGATCCCTGCTAGCGACAGGGAGCCGGTGCTTCCTCACCGTTCTCGTTGGTCTTCAGGACCTCCTTGCTGTCGCTCAGCTTCTGAACCGTGGTCTCCAGTTGCTCCTTCAGCTTTGACACCTGGCGCACGCGCACAAAAACAGAACAATGCTCCTTTGAACGCTTGACTTGTACATCCACGCTTCTCAGTGTTGTGCAGGACGTGATGCTAGCTTCTTAGCCAACCTGCCATTGAACTGCCAGGGCTCCACCCCTAAAGCATCAGTGGCACTTCAAACTCGATTCACTCTTATGGAAAATACTAATAATTAAAAGTATTTGCAGATAAACGTACTTACAGATAAACGCACCTGCTAAACTCCCAAATTGTAAAAGATGAGATAAATAAATACAGAAATATAACAAAAATGAGCATCTGAACACGACCACTGCATCATAAGAGTCCTAAAATGGAACAAGTAGCACCTCCTGGTCCCTGTGTGTGAGCTGCTGCTGCGTCTCCTGCAGGAGCCTCCGGGCCGCCTGCAGCTTGTCCGACGTCTCCTGCACCACCTTCTCCTGGGACACCGTCACACAGTTCTTCACCTTCATCTTCTCCGCCAGCGAGCGCACATCCACCTGCAGCCGCTTGATGATGCCGTTGGCCTGGGGGGGTGGGGGGTTTAATCACTCACACACACACACCTCTGCATTGCGACGTGGATCTATGCGTATATGCTGATGCAGAAGTGTACTTCACGCCCCCCACCTTCGCCAGCTCCTCAGACAGAGATTTGACCGTGGCTTCCAGCTTCCTTATTTGGTGGTCTTTAGATTCAACGCTTCCTTCCATTGTTTCCTAAAGAAACAGAAAAAACACATCAAAATATGCCCCTGGCGTGCACGCACGCACGCACGCACGCACACACACACACCTTTTTTAAACTCACAGTTCTCATGAACTGCCAATTTTCAAATTGTAAATATTATTAATTTGCCTATATTTTACCATGCACATGTCAATGTCATGTGAACAATGTACATTAAAAAAAACATTCAATATTCAACCATTTGTCTCATAAACTATGAGACTATTTACAGTATTTAATTCAGTATCCAAGATGAATGACCCATCGTCAACATTGATTAGGTCCTTGGATAATGCAACATCAAAGAAAGTTGTACCCGGCGCCTACCTTCTGCTGCTGGGTGGCCTCCAGCACCTCGCGCGTGCGTCCCATGAGCTGCTCCTTGTCCTTGAGCTCCTGCTCCAGCACGGCCAGGCGCGTCTGCAGGCCGCCCAGCGCACGCTCCCTCTCCTGCAGCGCCGAGTCCAGGGTGCTGGTCTCCCGCCGCAGGGACGACGCCTGCTGCTTGGCCCGCTGGCACTCCTGACAGACACACAGACACACACAGTGATACATTATAGGATTTGATTGTATTGTAGATGTAGTAATACTTGAAAAGCCCTCACTAATAAAAAGGGTTACAGCATAGTGCATGTGTGCGTGCGTGTGTGTGTGTGTGCGCGTGCGTGCGTGTGTGCGTGCGCACGCGCCCCACCTCCTCAGTGCTGGCCAGCTTGATCTGGAGGTCACGGATGCTGGACTCGTTCTTGTAGCGGCGCTCCGTCAGCTCCCGGGTGGAGACCTCCAGCTCCCCCAGACGGCCCTGCAGCTGCTGGGTGCTGCGCTGGTGGGACGCCTCCAGCTCCTGACGAACGTGATCCACCTGCTGCTGGAGCCGGCCCTGGATCTGGGGGCAGAGAGAGACAGAGGGAGGGAGACGGAGAGAGGCAAAGACACAGAAAGAGAGAGCGGCAGAAGGATAGAGAGAGACAGAGAGGAGGGATGTGTGAATTGTCAGGCACCTGCCACTTTCTCACTGTTCCAAGTTCCTCTGAAAAAACACACACACACACACACACACACACTTTTTTTTCCAACAATATCTATTACATTTTCAAGTTTACAAAACAAAACATAAGACCAACAAAGTGACCTAAGTGAAACAGTATGTGAACATACAGTGTAAATCCTTGTAGAACGGGGACAATATGTGAAACACAAATATCTAAACCCTACATTTAGTTTTCCCCTTTGCATACATGTGGTCACTATAACAAAACAAAATAAAGAAACAAAAATAAAAATACAACGGATAAATAAAACTACACATAAATACAAAACAAGGCGGTTAATGAGAAATTTCAGTAGATATATAATATCATGGGTCCATTCAAATATCACTGCCGTACACTGATCAAAAGATGAGAGAACAGATGCAGAGGGTGCCCTTATCCTGCTCCAGGTTCGTTCAATAGGGGAGATAGGTCATTGTTTTCGGTATATTGAATAAATCGGCCCCACACCCCTTGAAATGTCTCCTGTTTGTCCTTAAGAAGACATTTTTTCCAGAGGTAAGCAAGAAGTTCCCTAAACCACATGGCAATACCTGGCTTACTTGTACTGTTCCGTGTTAGAGCTATTGTCCTTTTTGCTTGTAGAAGACATATGTTTAAAAAGATTTTTTTCATGACGTTTTAGAGTATGCATATCTGGGTAGAGGCCAAGTAAAAAGAGTTTGGGGTCTAGCTCTAACCTGATCGAAAGGATCTCCTGCACATTTAGTCTGACCTCTTCCCAAATTTCCCCCACTCTTGGGCACTGCTAAAGGCAGTGAAAAATAGTGCCCTTATTTACACCGCACCTATTGCAAGTGTCTGGGATATTCACATTACATTTGTTTCATTTTTCTGGAGTGATATACACCCTCATCAGCCAGTTATACTGTAAGAGTCTTAATATTACCCGTCCCTGACTGGGCTGATTTGCATGCGCTTAATTTCCCCTGTAGATCTGCTTTCCAAGAAGTATTCATTAGTTACTCTAAAGTGCAACCATAGCCTCTTTAAATGTAAAAATAAACCACATACATAGTAATCAATGGAAACATTTAATAACATTAATAACATTAATAGTAATAACACAACAATAGTATTACACTTGCTAGTAGTAGTAACTCTGGCAATATTAAGTTAAACATGTTCAGCATATTTAAATAAGAGAAGTATTGGTTTAAAATATAGCACACAAAAAATAAAATACAGTATTATCACATGTTGCTATGCGTCACACAGGAAAGTCCAGTGTGATCACAAATTCAAAATAAAAATAAATAAAAAGAAAAGACATCGTCCTTCCCAATCAGGGCCCTAAAAGCCCTGTCTGATTTCTGATGTCTGTTTGAAGTCTGTTTGATTTCACAGTATAGCTTTTTTTTTTTTCTTACATTGATCATGATCTAGATAGTCAACATACAACTACACAACATAACATAACATAACATTGACATCCCACTTTAACATTTGAAACACTGTAGCTGCCACAATAAAGCCCCCCTTACAGAAACCCACCTATGGGAATAAGCATAGAGCACTGCCACTCACAGGAAGTTAGGAAGAAACAAAGCAAAGTGAACCAATGGCGCGTGTCCCTCAGACATAGTTGTGCCCGATGCGCGTCACCATGGTGGAGATCAGCCTCTCCAATTGCTCCGCTCTCTGCATGGCCGACTCCAGCACCTCCGCGTGGTTGGCCTTCTCCATGCTGTCGTATTCCATCACGGCCTGGTTGGTGATGAGTGACAGCGCAAAGACGCGCATGCCGCAGTGGCGCGCCACGATCACCTCGTGCACCGTGCTCATGCCTGCCGAGGACGGGGCGGTGAAGAAAAGATGACACCCTTTAAAAACCGCATCGCGTGATATTGGGGTGATATCTAATGCTCGTCAAAGTCAGTTCTGTCACCACTCCAGAATGTCCACTCATGGTCACCGGTGGCGTTTTCAGAACGGGCAGCTAGCCAATTCATATGTATTTGTACAAAGCATGAAGACAAATCAAATTCAAAAGATTTATTTTCATATTTGGTTATTTTCAACGAAACTCACCCACGGCGTCGGCCCCCAGTTTGCTCAGCAAGCGGCACTCGGCGATGGTCTCGAAGGAGGGCCCGCCCAGCACACAGTAGACACCCTCCCGGAGGATGTCTCCCAGGCCAAGCTCCTGGCCCACGTCCCCCGCCAGCTGCTGGAGCTCCCGGTCGTACGCGTCAGACATGCATGGAAAGCGCACGCCGAACCTGATTCAGAGAGAGAAGCGCGGGGAGGGAGAGAGGGAGGTTAGCACATGCTAGGCTGCTTTGGGAGAAAGGGGTTTTGTGGCTTGTCGCCAGCTCACACCTGAACTACGTCGCTACACTTATACGACTTCCTTGCACCAGTTTCCAGCTTCTTGGGTTGGGCGTGATCTGGTGCCTGTCTGTCTGGGATTCTTCATGGAAGGCCTATGCGTAGTTTCCTGTATGACTAAAGCATTTGTCTTATCTGTTCCACGTGTAGTAGTAGTAAAAACCGTGGTTGATTATCGTGCTAAAACTGACATATTGCCCAGAATCAACCAAAGTAAGCAACAAGTCTCCCAGACGCAGATGCACAGGCGGTGCATACAAGGTGGGTTTGGTTACAATGTCAGACAACATAGCTGACAGCACTCCAGATATTTTTAATCCATGTGGGGGGCACGATAAGGTAGATATAATAACGCCAATTGCCACGGTGATTGTCGTGCGTGTATACATATATAGATGGACATGTGACAGTAGAACACTTTGAACAACAAAAACAGTACACCTGCATTGTAAACAGTACTGCAGTACTGCTCAACACATCTGACTCACACACTCTGTGACTCACACACTCTTATTTACAACCTACTCTACACAGCACATGAGTCGAATTTCTTAAGTTAATTTGGAAATTCTCAAAATAGCTGACAGCTACAGATCACATTCCTCTTCTTCTGTAAAGGTAACTCGATTATTCTCGGGTCAAGTGTGCCATGTGAACGGCAATCAGCCGACTCATTTCGCATAGCACATGCGGTTCGACTCAACGTGGCGAGACATGAAGAAGCCGAGGGTGAGTGTATGTGAGTGTGTGTGTCTCCTACCTCTCGTCATTGGGACCCGCCAATGGGTTATTGCCAGCGAAGCCGGGGATGTTCAGGTGGTCCTTGATTATCATGATGTCGCCAACCTTGAAGTCTTGGTTGAGACCCCCAGCGGCGTTGGTCAGCATCACCGTCTCCACACCCAGCAGCTTGAAGATACGCATGGGCAGGGTGATCTGCACACATGCATGCACACACACACACACACACACACACACTTTTAGCTTGATGAATTGTCCCGTGCTGAAAACAATCGTTTCTACCTGATTGCATTGCAGTATACACATATTGGGGTGCTATTGATGCTGTTTGACCTCTGGTGGCCACTGTACCTTCTGGATGGGGTAACCCTCATACAGGTGGAAGCGACCCTGCATGCACACGCAGGCTCTGCCCTTCAGGGTGCCAAACACCAGCCTGCCAGCGTGGCCGTGCACTGCAACACAGAGCGGTAAAACGTCAAATACAAAGACCTCTTCGAGAACAACAAACAAACAAACACAGAAAAAATAAATGTTGACATGCTTTGATCGCTCTTGGGTTTTTTTCCTGGATGGTTTTTCCAGTTTTTTCTTCTCACCGGTGCTCTGCGGGAAGTTGGGGATGTCCTTGTAGTTGAAGCCCACCTGGTCCTTCAACATATCCGCCAGCCCGCCGAGACCCGAGCCGCACACGATGCCCACCAGGGGGCGCAGGTCCGTCTGGGTCAACAGCCAGTCCGCCGTGGCCTTGCAGTCCTCATAGCTGTATCTACAGCAGAGCAATTACTTACATCTCTTAAATCTCACCAGACTGCGATGCTCCCGTTTAAAAGGCCATTTTTATCTTGTGTCTTCCAACGTATGTGCAAGTGTGGAGACGTTGCCTAGGACGTTGGGCTCTTATCTTACGTTATTATTTTAAGTTATTCTTGACAAACGCAAGCTTCCGTCTTCACACATACAGGTACGCCCGCTACGGTAGGCCTACTACATACCTACACATATATGTAGGCCATATTTTTTTACAGATCGCAAAATATTTCAAACACACACATCAGCCTCAGTGAGTTGGAGGCTATATATCATATTTCATATATATATAAGTGTACATATATATGTTGAACGAATGAAACAATGAACATGTTAAAACATGAGCATCTTCCATGTCCGCCTGAACGATACACGTGCTCCCCTGAAGTCGATTGATGGTGAATGATGCAATCTGGTGAGGGTTTGTCACATTACACATTACACTTGTACTTCATGAAGACATATTTCATGTCATAAATTAGGTTAGTCATACTCACCCTGTGTTTGAATCTGGAAACATGTTCGATGTCAAGAAAAAAGCCTGAAAGTAAAGCTTTTCCAAAAACTGAGAAATAACGTTGAATACACGTTAAAACAAAGAAGGAAATATATATATATATGTATGAATTATATTGATTAATTCAAAAAGTGTAATTTTTTGTATATTAATTGCTGTCAATTATTCACACGGACTTATGTGTTGTTCTGAAGTGGAAACTTGCTGCGGCGGACTATATCGGCTTGGAGGTCCCCAGCTCCCCCGCCCAGAAGCATGATGCCATCACATCCGCTCGTTCCCATTGGTCTGATTTCCGCCACGGTTAACACACCTTCAAAACAACGCTCCCTCCCACAAGCATGACGCCTTCACCTCCGACATCACCGACGTCATCCACCTCGTGAACATTTGTTTTCCACGTCATTTAATTCGTCAATACAGTGTGCATGTACTGATATAGGACTTTGTTGCGACGTATTCGATTTGAAATTCCTATTTTCTCTAACTTTTTTTCTATTAATCGTTAATGCATTAATCGTTTTGAAATCGGGGGATGATAAACAATTTACATGCTTTGTTTTCTATTTTTTAGATGCTCCATTTTAATGCCTGTATGCCCATTCTTATGCCTGAGGTCCAATGTCAACGTCTCAATTTACAGCAAAGTTAAATATGTTAAAGATATGCCAGCATTTATTACAATAAAGCATTGTAATAACAATAGGTCTCAAATATTTCACAATTATAGCTCTCATATGTGACCCACATAAATCAATTTCAATATCTTCTATATCTATATCTATGTATCTTTTGAAAGGTTGTGTTTGTTTTGAAATGGTATTGACCTCAGGTCTTTCAGGTCTCCGATGAGACATATGACAGACTCCACCTCCCATGATGTTATGACAGAATGGATGAGTGTTTACCAATGGAAAACAACTCTGTGTAGCTGCCGAGGCTGTTGCATAATGCCCTTAAGGGCAACAGCACTTACATTTACATTACACAGAAACTTCACCCCAAACTTCAAACTTCACAGATCATACACCTCTAGTTTGCAGTGTGTTTTGTTGTTCAACTTGATGGGGTGGAAACCGAACACCATTGCGCCTGTTAGTGTGTGTGTGTGTATGTGAGTGACGCTAGTGCAACCCTCTTTTTTCTGTAATGCCATAACGGATGACGATTACATGGCTGCTGAACATACAGATTGTGGGTGTGTGTGTCATGTATGCCTGTAGTGTGTGTACTGTAATTAATCTTTCCACGGGAAGCCGAGAAACAATGTTTTGCTTCAGGTTGATTTACGCCTTGGAAGACAGTGTGTACATTTGTTAAACTCATTCTCTGTCTGTCTGTCTGTCTCTTTCTTTCTCTCTTTCTCTCTTTCTCTCTTTCTCTCTCTCTGTCTCTGTCTCTCTCTCTCTGTAGAGTATTTGGTTCCACATTTGATACATTCCAGAAACTACTTTGATTAAAAGCTAATGCCACATATGGTGTGTTCACCTTGAGTTTATCCTGCTTTCCTATGGATGTTATTTCTCAACCATTCCCCCATAATATAGTGCAACGTCTCTTCACGACACAGCAGACAGTAAATATTACACCAGTGGATGCAGAACGAGCTCATCGGGTAGAGCTGACGTACTGTATCTGTTTATCTGTCTAATTGTTGAGGAAAAGTAATGTGAAGCGATTCCTGCAGGGGGTTTATTGCTGTGTTCCCGGCCTGATGAGAGGCCTGGGGGCATCCTAGCAGATGGCACAAATGTTGGTGTTTGACCCCCTGATGGGAGTTCTGGTCAGGATATCAGGACTTCATCTGATGTAGTGTTAGGAGTCTCAGGTCACTTTCAGGTAAAGATGACAATTCGTTTGAAGAATGATATCCTGAACGAAGGTTGCTGGTCACGAGGAATGCGACATGACAGGATGTCTGTGATGGCGCAAACATAGAGGTTGAATACGGATGCAGAAGTTCAGAAATGTATGAAGAGGTGAGGCCATGTGGGGCCTTGTATATAATGAGTAGTATCTTGAAATCAATTCTATACTTTACAGGGAGCCTGTGAAGGGATGCGAAGATAGGTGTGATGCTGGTTTTCGTGAGTAGCCTGTGAGTAGCCTGATTAGTCATTCTAGATCTCTGGTTGATAGCACTGTTTGATTTAAGTGATCAAACAGTGCTATCAAAGTGATGGAAAAAGCAGGTTTGCACCAGCTGGTTAATCAAAGTTGAAATTCTGGTCAAAGGTTACACCCAGGTTTCTTGAGGAGGGTTTGACGTAGGTGGCCAGATGTCCGATACAGGGTTTAATTGGAGAGAGTTATAATAATAATAATTAGCGGACGGACAACCCCCATCTTTATTGTCGCAGTTCACATCATGCATGTACACCCGTGCACGGCGGCCCTCCCAGTCCACCCCCCACACACACACATGCCCCCATAGGTGTCGCCGTGAAATTGTTCCTCCGCTTTTATCCCATCCATGGCTATCTTCCTCCGCGGTCAGGCCAGGAGCGGTGGGCAGCTAGTGCAGCGCCCGGGGACCACCTCGATCCAACCGCCGCTGGTCAGGCAACGGTCTCCTTCCATGTTTTTAGAGGGGTTATATATACAGTGTATATATATGGAGGAACCCCAGGGAGCACGGGGAGAACATGGAAACTCCACACAGAAAGGGCTGTTCACGAAATCCCAGCACTGAAGACATGGGGAGAACCAACCATGTCCCAGGCGGGAATCGATCCCAGGACCTTCTAGCTGTGAGGCGACAGCACTACCGAGAGAGGAGGAGGAGAATCTCGGTCTTGTCTGGATTTAAATTATTACGTGAATATCCAATAGTTAGGCAGCCATGGAGGGTGTCAATATTAACCATGTTGTTCGTCTTAACTTGGCTTAATACAATTTCAAATCGCCGATGTAGCAGTGTCAGAGATGCAAAAACAGCACGAGCGGCCATGACCGGCAGTAGCCTGCGCATAATGTTATGTAGAAATAGTAAACATTAACGCAACTTCCCGTGGAGAGGTCAACAAACTGTGGGCAAAATCCAAAATCCTAGCTGTGTGTGTGTGTGTGCGTGTGTGTGTGAGAAAGGGATGGTATGTGATCTGCAGTCAGCCTCAGAAATCACAAAGCATTTCACAGCTTGGTGTGGGTCACCTGAATACCCTGGTTATCAGCCCATTATTACAAAATATCTTATTATTCCTCCCCACTCCCTGTCTCCTTGCAAATATACCTTAGAAATCCCTCTGAACTTTTATGGGGCTGAACTTTTATGGCTGGCTGTAACACCTGGCTGTCTGCAACTGTCTGGAAGTGTCTAATTAAAAAACTACGAACGTGTGTGGACAACCGTCGGTTCAAACAAACAGATTGCCAATGGGGAATCAGAAGAAATGACAAAGTATGCGAATCGTATGATCTAAATCCCATCACCTCCACAACAAATAACTGTAGATATTGCGCAGCTTGTTTGAAAATGTTTAAACGTGAGCCCGCTCACGCTGTCTGACTGACTGCTTGAAGGAAGCAGCTGCTCAAACGAGCTGCTGTCTTTATCCTCCAAGTCTTGTCATATAGCCCTGAGTGTTTAAACACACCGCTCACCTCATCGGTCACGTTTCAGTGGTATTGGCCTTCATCAGACTGATCTCGTGCTAAATAAGTGACTCTGCGATAAATGTGTGAAGCCCCATTCCCCCATGAATCGGACAGTACCTAATTGACAAGCACGAGTTGTGACAGATGAAGAGGCTGCTGGCTAAACCTCGTGACGCCAGAATCAGTTTAACTACGGACCCGCTGCAGGGCGTTAGGATAAAAAACGTGTGTGTGTGTGTGTGTGTGTGTGTGTGTTTTACTGCAGGCCTATAGTGTACACAGGCATCTCTACCTGTGTATGATCACTGATATAGCTACAAAGTTACATGCATACAACATACTGTATATGTTTCAGTATTATTACTCACTAAAACAAGATTTTAAAAAGAACAGATTTGAAGTAGTTTCTCATGCAGAAGTTCAACCTGGCATACCAGGCAAAGGCATGTGTTACCCGTGGATAATCAAATGGTTGCACGAGGCTAGCATCCAAACCAATTATGTCACAGTCACAATGTCACGCGTCAAAAAAGAAAGAAATAAAGAGTGAGTTTTTTTGCCGGCGCATAGTATTTCTCTATTTGTAAAATATTGTGTCTGGAAAAGTCAACTGATAAGCGTTGCACAGTTGCTCATGGCGTTAATATGCGCTGGAGGGAGAAATCAAAATTATGGACCAGAAAAGCATTTAAATAAATATTATGCATTTGTTGAAATACAGGTTATTCATAGCTGCTTAAGACTAGCCCTTTATACATAGGCCTAGCTTATTAGCTCACTTCTTTGGTTATTGGTTGTCAAATGAAGCACACAATCTTGATCTATTTATTCTGCCACCTTATCATGGTGGGGGGGTTTGGGTGCCCCAGTGAAAAGGCTTACTATGAACAATGTCACCTCGCCAGGACAAGGGAAACCGGGGCCCCCTTCTGTAGCCAGACCTGGGAGGGGGAGCTCGTTGGCGAGCGTTTGATGGCCGGGCCTGGATCCACGGGGCCCGGCCGGGCCAAGCCCGAAGAGGCAACGAGGAGCCGCCTGCCTGTGGGCCCACCACCTGCAGGGAGAGTCAATGGGGACGGGTGCGTTGGAAACCGGGTGGTAGGCAAAGGCGGGGTCCTGGGCGCACGGATCCGAGGAATTGCCGACTGGTTCTAGGGATGTGGAACGTCACCTCGCTGGCGGGAAAGGAGCTGGAGCTGGTGCGGTGGAGCGGTACCAACTAGATGGGCTTACCTCCACGCACAGCACCGGTTCTGGAACCAAACTCCTGGAGAGGGGCTGGACTCTCTACTTTTCCGGAGTTGCCCAAGGTGTGAGGGGCCAGGCGGGTGTGGGGATACTCACAAGTCCCCGGCTGAGCGCCGCTGTGTTGGAGTTTTCCCCGGTGAACGAGAGGGTTGCCTCCATGCGATTACAAGTCGCTGGAGGGAAGGCTCTGACTGCTGTGTGTGCTTACGCACCAAACAGCAGTTCAGAGTATCTGGCCTTCTTGGAGTCCTTGGGCGGCATCCTGGAAAGGGTGCCATCCGGGGACTCCATAGTTCTACTGGAGGACTTCAACGCGCACGTGGGCAAAGATGGAGAAACCTGGAGGGGGGTGATTGGGAGGAACGACCTGCCCAATCTGAACCAGAGTGGTGCTTTGTTGTTGGACTTCTGTGCTCGCCATGGACCGGCCATAACAAACACCATGTTCGAACATAAGGTGGCTCATAAGTGTACCTGGTACCAGACCACTGCTGAAAGATCAGTGATCGACGTTGTTGTCGGCCGCATGTTTTGGACACTCGGGTAAAGAGAGGTGCAGAGCTGTCAACTGATCACCACCTGGTGGTGAGTTGGATCAGATGGTGGGGGAGGCTACCGGACAGACCTGATAAACCCAAGCAGGTAGTGAGGGTGAACTGGGAACGTCTGGTGGAAGCCCCTGTCCGTAGGGTCTTTAACTCTCACCTCCGGAAGAACAAAACCTGGGTGTGGGAGGAGTTCAGGGAGGCCATGAAGAAGGACTTTTGGTTGGACTCAAAGAAGTTTTGGCAAGCGACTCAGGAAGCTCAGGCTGTACTCAGTCGGGGAGGAGAACTGCTGACCCAGACTGATGATGTTGTCGGGCGGTGGAAGGAACACTTTGAGGAACTCCTGAACCCGATCAACACACCCTCTGGGGAAGAGGCAGAGTCCGAAGCCTCAGGGGAAGCCTCACCCATATCCTTAGAAGTAGCCGAAGTAGTCAAACAGTTCTTGGTGGCAAGGCGCCAGGTATGGATGAGATTCACCCTGAGGTGCTGAAGGCTCTGGACATTGTGGGGCTGTCATGATTGAAACGCCTATTCAATGTTGCGTGGGGGTCGGGGACAGTAGCTGTGCCGTAGCGGACCGGGGTGGTGTGTTGACTATCGCAAGGTGAATAGTGTTTCTAAATTTGACGCATATCCCATGCCTCAGGTTGACGAACTTCTGGACCGGCTAGGCACGGCTTGTTTTTTTTCGACACTGGATTTAACCAAGGGCTACTGGCAGATTCCCTTATCTACATAGTCCAAGGAGAAATCGGCCTTCTCCACTCCGTATGGTTTATACCAATTTAAGACGATGCCATTCGGGTTGTTCGGGGCTCCTGCCACGTTCCAGCGGCTCATGGGCTGCGTACTACGGCCGCATGCGGAGTATGCTGCGGCCTACTTGGATGATGTGATCATCCATAGTGACGCTTGGCCGCAGCATCTCCGCCGGGTGGCGGCCGTCCTCGAGTCGCTGAGATGGGCTGGGCTCTTGGACAACCCGAGCAAGTGTGTCATTGGACGGAGGGAGGTACGGTATTTGGGGTACCAGTTGGGTGGCGGGACAGTGCGGCCGCAGCTGGACAAAACAGAGGTGGTTGCAGCCTGCCTGTGGCCCAAGATGAAAAAACAGGTGAGGTCCTTCTTGGGGATGGCCAGCTACTATAGGCAGTTCATCCCCGCCTTCGCGCAGCTGACCAACCCTTTGACGAATCTCACCTGGAAAGGTGCCTCAGATCCGGTCCAGTGGACCGAGCAGTGCCAGGTGGCATTTGAAAAAATGAAAAAAGCTCTGTGTGGGAAGCCACTCCTCTTCACACCCAATTTTAATCTCCCCTTTGTCCTGCAGACTGACGCATCGAACAGGAGGTTGAGGGGCTTGACCGCCCGGTGCTGTACCTCAGCCGAAAACTGGCAGAGCGAGAGGAGAGGTACAGCACCGTTGAGAAGGAGTGCCTCGCCATCAAGTGGGCGGTCGAGGCTCTACGCTACTACCTCCTGGGGCGCGCCTTCACCCTCTGTTCAGACCACGCACCTGTCCGCTGGCTAAACACCATGAAGTACACAAACCCCCGCATCACAAGGTGGTATCTGGCCCTGCAACCATTTAAATTCAAGGTTGTGCACAGGCTGGGGGACCAGATGGTCGTCGCTGATTTCTTCTCCTGCTTGCCCGAGCTAGAGCAAGGGGGGGGGGGAGTTGGCCGGGACACACCCTGGCCTCAGTCGGACGACGGGGATGTGTGAGCCATGAGGGGGCGTGGTTAGCGCTGTCGCACAGTGACAGGGGGATCGGAGCGCCAGGAATGGATGGAATGTGACGCAGCTGTAGCGAATGAGTGCAATTAACGCTATATAATGACACCTGTGCACTCTTCCTGCAGTAGAGGCTGGGCACCCATGGCGAAAGAGGACCGGAGGGACTTCAACCACCAACCCACTCTGGAATAACTCGGACAATGCTAATGAAATTACATGTTGATCAACGCAAGTTTAAGTTGAGACTGTAATAAAACAGCGTCTTTATAACCCCATCCACGGATCCTCTCCAGTTCCTTCCAGAACCCAGGAAAAGCCACAATAGTGGCATTGTGACAATCAGCGTCATTGTTACAGTCTCAGATTGAAACAAAAGGTTTTATCTTGATTATTTCCTGGTTGAAGATTTTCATATTGATGATTTTAATTTCAAACATCTGCATATCTTTTAAGTTCAATTAGCAGTTATGCAGGTAGGCCTTAGGGCTCTTTTGAGACTTTTAAGTCATCCTTCATGACCGATAAATCTGTTCACTATGTCACTATGTCACAAAAAGTGTTTATATTTAGCGTTTACATTTTTGTTCAGTGTATGTGGGGAGAGTGCGGTGTAGCATGTTGATTATTATTATAAAGTGACAATACATAGTTTTCTGTAGTTTCCATGACCTAAAGCATGTAATTCAGCTGGGATGCTTTGTTGTGTCTGATTGTACGGTAAATCAAAATCAAATATCGAACTTCAAACCAACTTCACCGCGCTGAGTTTTTTTTCTCTGACTATCCCCCCACATGGGACGTATGTGATTGTGTGTAAATAGTCAACGGGTGGCAATACACCTAAACAATGATTGAAGGCTGTTCCTGTTGAAATGTGATGCTAGCGGGATGACTTAGTTTCACGAGACGACTGGTTTTGCTGGTTTCTGTAGCCACTCCTACACACACAAGGTTTCATTCAAGCCAAGCGGTGTTATGCATTCGTCTAGTCTGACTTCCCACAGGTAAAACACATAATTTTTCTTTATTGCTTAGTAGATATATTTATAAATGTAATATTTAGAGTGTGTGTTACCTACATCTAAATAAATGACATGCGTATATTTTATTATTGCATGTGATGTTGCATTTGTTTGCTTGCTCTCCACTTTGTATACATTTGTGGAACATTCCAATATACTGTCAAAAGTATTTCAGCTTCAGTATAGGTCTATGGAGTAGGCTTGCATAATAAAGACCCATATTAAAGGCCCTGTCACACTACAGCATGTGAGAGAAACGTATGAGTTGCGTATGAAAATGTGAAAAATAATTTGCATACGCACAAAAAGCCCTTGAGATCTGTGCGTATACGTACCTATGAGTAGCCTATGAGTAGCGCAACGCCAGCGTATCGCCAGCGTATGACCAGCAAATGTCAGCCAAAAAAATATCACTCATACGCTGACATACGGCGAGGCAGAAATTCATGGCAGAGTATGTCTGTGTATGACCCGGCGTACTCGAGTAACGTACCTCTAGCGTCATTCGCGTATTCAGTGTATACCTAGCGTATGCTTAGCGTATAAACCATACGTCCGCAAACGCACAACATTTTTAGGCATGTTTAAAAAAAAAAGTCTGCCTCGCCGTATGCCAGCGTATGTGACCATGCTTGAAACATATACAACCTATGCCTAACGTTCCCCTAGCGTATAGCTGCATATAGCTGCGTATGCGTGAATTTTTTTACATACGCTGGCATACGCTAGTACGATACGCTGTAGTGTGACAGGGCCTTAAGAACTGGTATGTCCTGAACGATGGTGTGAACAATGACTCTTGGGAGAAACCTAAACAATGCAGAGAGAACCACAAGACACTAGCAACATAGGGGCCGTTGCAAGGGTTCAGGTTAGACACGGGTTTTACCGCACCTTTAGCATCACAACAATGAGTAGATATTCAAACCTTGCCACATGCGTGGACTCCGGTCCTGATCAATCCAGATCGCTCTGGAGGCCGACATGGAACGAGGATACGAGTCCCCTGCAGGAACGGCACGAGTGAGCCCAGCCGGTGGGGGCTCTCAAACCAACCCCCCGGAGAGGGAGCACTGGGCTAACAAAATAGAGTTCTTCCTGGCGGTGGCTGGAAACATTGTTGGTCTGGGAAATGTCTGGAGGTTTCCATACCTTTGCTACAAAAACGGAGGGGGTAAGTGCTAATTTGGTTGTTATATTGAATTTCAATGTGCTGGTCATAAGGAAATGCACTATTATTAATGCTAATTTACGCACATCTAACACACACACACACTCACTCACTCACACACGTCACCCACAGTGAATTGGGACAGCCTATAGGGGTTGGGCACCTTGCTCTTGGATTGCCATAATACTATCCTACTAAGCTGCAACATAAGTATACTTTTAACTAATATTTAATTACACTCTTTCACAGGGGCTTTCTTCATTCCTTATGTGCTGTTCTTGGCCACCTGCGGGATCCCCCTCTTCTTCTTGGAGACCTCCTTGGGACAGTACACGAGCCAAAGTGGAATCACTTGTTGGAAAAAAATATGTCCACTATTTCAAGGTATTGGTGTGTTGATGATGGCGAAGCGGTTCACCAAACCGTTTCAGAAGAATGTTGGAGAAGATCTGTACCCTCTTACAATGCTTGTTTATGAAGATTCCAAAAACATGGAAAAAACCAACAACAACTAGGAAGTCTTATTTTGGTCAGACTGAGTGCCACAATCTAACACTTTAACGTCAGGACAACAACGACGATGACCTGATGTCTTACTAGTGTAGCCTAGCTGTTTGCATGATTACAAATTATGTACACAAACATGGTTAATTGATAGAGTTTTCAGGTAGTTTTCAAACCTCAAACAAGACTAAATGGCTTTCTGTGTGAATGTGACTGCTTCTCGACAGGCCTGGGCTTCGGAAGCCAGATGGTCATCTTGTACACGGGTGTGTACTACATTGTGATCCTGGCCTGGGCCCTGCTATACCTGTTCTCCTCCTTCCACGCTCAGCTGCCCTGGGCCACGTGTCGGAACAGCTGGAACACAGGTAACCCATCTTTATTCGTTCACATTGACCTTGTTCCTGACTGATTCGATTTGATTTTGTTAGACACCTGTTATTTTCCACACCTAACCCCGCCTCCTTACCTCCTACTGTTACTACTAACAGAAACCTGTTTCGAGCACGGTGGTAATGGAACATCGGAGGTGGACATCGATACAGGCACATCTTCCGTCATAGAGTTTTGGGAGTAAGTTGCAGTGAGTTATCGGTTTATGAAATGCGTTTGCAGTGGCATGCACAAGGGATGCACAGGGGTCCTACGTGCCCCTTCAGAGAAGACCCTGCAGAGCGCCCTTACCATCGAGACAGCTCACACGTTAAGTTTCCCTTCCGCTTCTCTAGAGAAAATGGCGTCCTTTTCAAAGGGCCTCTATTCAGATTTTGGTCCCTCATATGGTTTGTGCACGTCACTGTAGATCTGTACACTGTGTGGCTGTTTCTAAACGACTTTCTGACAGGAGAAGAATACTAGGTTTGTCAAGTGGAGTGGAGGAAATTGGCAAAATACAGTGGGAGCTGGCTCTTTGTCTCCTGCTTTCCTGGGTGATCTGTTACTTTTGCGTCTGGAATGGAGTGAAGACAACAGGAAAGGTAGAGTTGAATCTGTCATGCGTTATCATTGTATTATTATATAATATGGATCCTATTAACCTATTCAGATACCATATAATAGAACACCTTTATTATGATATATTGGATGGTAATGGTTAGACAGTTTTAATTAAGATATAAAATTTGTCTTTCTCAGATTGTGTATTTCACTGCAACTTTTCCATACCTGATGCTGGTGGTGCTGCTGATTCGAGGCCTCACGCTACCAGGGGCCAAAGATGGGATCATCTTCTATCTCTACCCTGACCCCTCAAGACTCACTGATCCACAGGTACGATGATGACCACGTTCACAGATCATGATTTGTTACTAGTTTCACAAAACTAAAATCTATCTGTGGGAGTGTGCGTGTTTGGTGGCTAGGTGGCCGGCTTAATTGGCCTCACCTGGCCCAGGTAGAGTCTGGGGGGGCAGGGCTGCATGCCTGTAGTGCATCGGCTAATCAGTGCACCACAGGTTAAGTCAGCCACCAGTACACACACTCGGAGAGAGCGCTAACATGCGGCATCTGTTCGTGTCATTTGATCAAATCTGTACAATAAACCGGACTACAGCACCACTACTGCCTGTGTCCTTTGTTCCGGCGGGCCCCATATTGGGTACCAGTGTAGCAGTTCCCCTGCTGCAGCGCCACCTACAGCGCCACCGCTTCCTTTGGGCTTCTCCAAGGGCACAGGCAGTACTGGTGCTGTATAGTCCGGTGTATTGTACAGATTTGATCAAATGACATGATAGAGCAGATGGTACATGCTACCATGCTAACCTAGCCTGATGTAATCTGTGATGCACTGATTGGCCAATGCACCACAGTGCATTGGGACTGGGACAGGTGAAGTCAATTAAGCCAGCCACCAAACACATACACTCCCACACTACCCTTTTCCCTTTATATAATTTTTTATTTCAGGTATGGATGGATGCTGGCAGCCAGATATTTTATTCCTATGGAATATGTACAGGTGTTTTGACCACTCTAGGAAGTTACAACGATTACAGCAACAACTGCTACAGGTAACCTCTCTTGTCAAAGTGCATGCATCTATTCTTATCTTTATGCACCACAGCAATATATTGCTGTCTCCTTCTACAAATGTTCTCATTGTAAGTCGCTTTGGATAAAAGTGTCAAATGCTCTCAATGTAAATGCATGTTACAAAACAAATTATTCATCAATGAACTATCCATCGATGTATCCAGTGATATGTTGACATTGTTTACACAAAGGTTTTCAAATCGTTGGTTTTCTGCATCTGAACCAGTGGGTGCCATTGTAGGAGAGATATAGACAACTGCTGTCAATACAGCCTCCATCGGTATGGAGTACGACACGCTCAACCCAGATTGATGAGAGATGTTGTGCTGTTGTCACACACAGAGTTGGTCGCCAAGCAGTGTAAAGCAAGGTGGCTTCATTCATATGAGCTGTGCCTTCTTTCTTACAATTCCATGAGTTTTAGACCTTGCATTTCTATTCTTAAACATGATTTGGAGAATTTTGCAAAGGTAGCCTAAGCTTTCCGAAGCTGTAGTTTTCTATAGCCTACTGTGGTGAGATACACGTACATTGAATATGAATTGAGTATTGCATTTAATAAAATCATAACAATGTTCTGAAATAATAGTGTATTGATATTCATATTTGTAAAGTCTCTGATGGTTTTGTGTTGTGAGCCGTCGTAGAGCACGTAAAAATATCCTACTACAGACGCCATGTTGAAACCCCAAAAGCTATTGCTGCTGCCGTAGCGCCAGACCACGTGGCTTAGCATGCAGCGTCTCCTGCAAGGAAGGATCTGTGCTCCTAAATCCGACAAAGGGACAAGTGTTACGAAATTAAATCACTGCATGAATACTGCAGGCATGGGTGGAGTTAAGCCGCTTTTAGGTAGGAGCGGGCTATAAGAAATTATGTTTTCTACAATGTTGTCACATCAGGTTACGTTTTGATTGTTGTTCGATTGAAATTCTAACAAGTAGGGGAAAACAACGTGCCTTAGAATGCGCGAGTTTTGGATGCCATTATCTAAACCAACGAGACGACAGAAAGAAGGTGCAATTGCAGCCTGGACGGAGTTATCTCAGGGCTCACCTGCTATGTAGCAGGTTTGCTCCAGTTGAGGCTCAAGGCATGAGTGGCCATGATAACTGAACTGAGATTAGTATTTTAAATCCAAAATGATGCCATTCTCAGACATTCTGACTTCCGACTAAGAGCTGCTTAACCTTGAAATGCAACTTCCTGAAAGAGGGCCCTGTAGGTGCATGCGCATATCAAACAGGGTTCTCTTAAACGCTGAGACAGTTGTGCCCTTGTGTAATCAGATTTCAAAGACAGTTGTAGTATATACATCAGAGGTGTCAAACATCCAATGTGGCCCGGGAGGCAATTTGATGAAATGTATAGATGTATTGTTTCTTATGGATTTCTTCACTTTATCCATAATCACAAGTTGCAATATGAGTGTAGCATATTCTCTGCCACAATGTCACATGTGTGGCTTCGTTCAGGGTTCCTCCAAGGACTGGCAGGTTTACGGTGAAAAGTCTGGTTTATTTTATGGTTTGATAAAATGACAAAATTCGCATGCACATTTTTCAGCCAGCCAACCCCCCTCCATTCTAGAGACCGGAGGCCTGGGCGGAGGTGTCTCTGGGTGTGGGTGGCAGAGCTGTCCGCATGGACTGGGTAGGGAATGGCAGCTAGGCCATGTTGGAGCTTGCAGGAGGGCCTGGAACAGCCCCTGGTAGGTTCGATCCCCCATCTCCTTCCCGGAGCATGGGGACTTCGGCTGCCATCCTTTCTGGCAGAGGCATGGCTGGGTCTGCTTCAGGCTGGTTGAAGGGGTTGCTAGCAACAGGCGGTTGCCCATGGCAGTTTCTGCACCCCCACCCCCTCTGCTGGGACCCACCAATGTCCAACGCTGGTGGCCGTGTGTCATTTGTTCCCAGAGGGCTCCACGTTGGGCACCAGTGTAGCATACTCTCATGCCACATTGCCACGTGTGTGGCTTCGTTTGAGGCTCCTCCAAGGACACAGACAGGTTTGTGGTGACAAGTCAGGTTTATTTTATGATTTGATAAAATAAAACATGGTGACTAGTTAGCACTGTCCTAAGTGTGTGTGCTGGTTGGTGACAACCTGTGGTGCACTGATTACCCAATGCACCACAGGCTTGCAGCCCCACACCCAAAGACTCTTAACAGGGCCACGTGAGGCCAATTAAGCCAGCCATCAAACACACACACTCCCACAATTAGTTTTCAGGAGTTCAGGGACATGGAGATAGAGCCAAGTCGTTTTGGTCACCCTTTTCAATCAACCCTTATGATGTGATAGAGGGCAATTGCGACATCACATTGGAATTTAAGAAACATTAGAAAGGAATATACCAGTTGGCCTAAATATGTCCAACTCTAGCCCTGCATGTATTTCTCATTTCACAAGTTTCATAATGGTAAAGCTGTATAGCACACAGAGAGCGCATCTTCGATCATATTAAGTGTTTCGTTAGTCCGTCCCCCTAAGTAGCATTTGGAAAGTTTCAGCCCTCAACCTCAAATGAGTTTGACATTTCTTATCTAGATAATTCTGTTGTGTACACAAACGAAAAAGTGTGTCTTTCCCAAGCATACACTTGAGCAGACGTGTATTGCATCGTCTGTTACAGAGACTGTGTTTATCTGTGCCTGCTGAACAGCCTAACAAGCTTTGTGGCAGGCTTCGCCATCTTCTCTGTGCTGGGTTTCATGGCATACGAGCAGGGTATGGATATATCCATGGTAGCCGAATCAGGTACGGACCACTCATTACTTTCATGTCTGCATCCCAGGGGGCGACATGCTAGCAATATAACCTAGATGTAATGTAAAGTACCTTTACTCAAGCACTCTACTTTAGTACATAATGTGTGCATGTGTACTCTGTGCAATGACAAAAAAGTTTAATCTAATCTAATCTAAATAGGACTTAGTACTTAAATCCAATTTACTTCTACTTGACTTGATTATTTCTATTTTCTGTTACTTTATATTTCTACTTGACTATAAGGCAATTATTGTACTTTTTCCACCACTCCATTTACCTGACAGCTTTAGTTACTTGATACAGATTACTGTACTGCATACCGCTATACGGCTGTGCTGATTGGTTAAGTTCATCGTTGAACTGCTCACAGGTCCGGGCCTGGCGTTCATAGCGTACCCTCGCGCTGTGTCCATGATGCCGCTACCTCAGCTCTGGGCCATCTTCTTCTTCATCATGATCATCTTCCTGGGGTTAGACAGTGAGGTAACATCTCTATAACAATCTCTGTCAATGTCAACATGCAAAATGTGTTCAATGTTTGAATTGATTGGTTGACTTTTCTTTTCATTTCAGTTCGTTAACCAAGAGGCTCTGGTCTCGGGCATCTCTGACCTGTACTCCTCGGTCTTCAAAACTGGCATTCGCCGTAAACTCCTCCTTCTTGCTGTCTGCACCGGAAGCTTTCTGATTGGTCTTCTGATGGTCACAGAGGTTATGGACATGTTTTCTTTTGAATAACATTAGTTTTAGGACTATGAATATGGTCCTTGTGGTCATGGTATGTTTCTATAAGAATGTTTATTCTTGTTTTTCAGGGCGGACTGTATATTTTCCTGCTATTTGACCACTATGCCTGCAGTGGAATGACTCTCCTGTTTTTTGCAATCCTCCAGTCTGCATGTGTGGGTTGGGTCTATGGTGAGAAGTGTACTGCATATTATGGCTGAACAACACTGTAAAGAAAAACATATTGTGATTATTTGGACAGGTATTGCAATTGTGTTATGTGATTCGCTATGAGTAGGAATGCTAATTTGTGACAATTGTTGACGTCTGTACCAAAAAACATGACATTTTATGGTGGAAAAAATTGTGGGCCAGGGCATCTCTGAAGCATATCAGTACTTAATTTATAATGGTGCTATACATTCATTTTCACACATTTACACATAGCAAAATTATGCAGCTCCTGCGATTTGATATTACACTTGGCCAAATTGAGATTTTGATCATATTTGGATGAATTGTTCAGCCCTACTGCATAATGAGAGAATGTTTATCAGGACACACAAGTAAATGTCACTGAATGAATTACTTGAATCCCTCTGCTCTTCTAGGTTCAGATCGTTACTATGATAATGTACAGGATATGATTGGCTACCGGCCCTGGCCTTACATGAAGTACTGTTGGCAGTTCCTCACACCAGCCATCTGCACTGTAAGTAAAATGTACCAAATAAGAAAGTTAAATTAAAGTCAATTAAAGGTAAGAATAATTAATTCCTACTCATTACTGACCCCTTTGGCCAGTAAGGAACTGCACCGAGCTCTGTGGGTTGTAAATAAACATTGTACAAATTAAAAAGTATGAAAAAACAGACAGATATTCTGACTAACCCGATTCAAATGAAATAGAAAACATCCCATGTTCAAGGCATCAGAGAGAGTCAGGGAAGTTAAATCACAATGCTGAAAATGTAAAGCGATTTGTGCATGTAAAATCCTACATGTAGTCCCTAAAGGAAGACATGTTTCTTACAGGAACTTTAAGATCCTGTAGATTTCTCAGAGAAAAAAATAAAAAGATAATTTGTAAATACAGGAAAAAGATATATCTGTGGGTAGATATTTCTGTTTCAATGCTAATTGCCATTGCATCTTATATACATAGTTGGAAAGCCAGCCATTTGTGGGATGAGCAGCACAGCTGATTATGTGGGTTGCGCCCAAGTACAAATGTGAGATTGGCTGTGTGCAGTCTGTTCCTGACCGTCTGATCAGAGATCTGTCTGCCATAAGGTCCTGCAACCCTTGCCTGCAAATCTCTAGAAGACAGCCTTCAGTTCCGCAGTGCTTTTAGGGTGATGAACCGGTCTTCTTGGGGTGTTGTCTTCCCAGGACGCCTACTTCACGGTCTGTCATTGACATCACTGGTTTCACAGAACCTAGCCTCCAGTTTGGAGATGGTACCAGGGCTGACTGGTGTTTTGCAGAACACCAGCTTCAACTTGTTCTAATGTCACGGGCCATATCCGGAATAGACAAACGTGGCATGCTGATGCTTGGAGAAGACTCCAAATGATCCCCTTAGTAGGGCGCAGGCCCCATGCACACTGGTGCTCAAAGTAAGAGTGACTACCAACTGGAGAATACACTGTTGAGAATACACATTGGCAGGTAATGTTGCCTAATGTTACTTGGGCTCTACCCACATACGCAGGCGTGAATAACAACAATGACCATGAGCTAAATGATAACATCAGCACATTGTAGGCCTACATCTAATCATATAAAGTATGTGTTTTCATTTTAGTGCACACTCATCTTTTCTTTGGTGAAATATACGCCTCTGAAGTTTAACAACGTGTATGAATACCCATGGTGGGGCTATGCCATCGGCGGCTTCTTGACACTCTCGTCGACGATGATGGTTCCTCTCTGGATGATCTATGCCATCACTGTTACTCCAGGCTCACTGAGCGAGGTACGACGATGCATTCTAGCCGAAGGCTCACAGGTTTATGTTTTTTGTGTGTATCCGGTCTCTTGTTGAATTTGAGTTTAGAATTCTAAACCGTAGCCTTCACCGAAAGCTATTCTGTGTGTAAGTTCACTCATACACTGCTATTCAGGATGTCCTCGGCTTCACATCATAGTCAATTTAAGAACTGCAGATTGGTCCAAGTTTAGTATAGTGACCTGAGGAATGTTTGTTTTTGAAACTGACGCCTGCTTCCTGCTAGAGGGTGGCGGCGCTGTGCATGCCAGCGAAGGACCTGCCCCGTGCCTCCACCAAGACAGCCCTCAACAAGGACACCTTCCAAACATTCACAGAGCTGCACACACTGCGCACCAGCTCCAGCTCATCCAACATATTCAACCTAAACACCTGAAAGGATCTTCAAACACACACCATGTCATATAAATTATGTCTTTTTTACTGACCTTTTTACTGATGATTTTATAATGGTTGTACATACAATGGCAATTGCATTTGCTGTCTTCTTACTGTGTAAATGAAAGTGTATTTGCATGTATATTTGAACAAATCAAGGATCCAAACCAGATGGAAACATGGGAAAATTTGTAGGCCAACTACATAGGGGCCTAGCTATTATATGGCTGGACACTGTATAGAAAGTAGGCTAATATGACCATAAATGTTACAACATAGTGCTCCTTTTTAACACCAGGTGTTAGTGTAATGTCATGATCTGCTCTTCACTCTAAGTTTCTATTTTCACCGTCAATCCAATCATCTCGCATCACCTCCACCTGTTCCCTGTGTCAATGAACCCTTCTTATTCAAGCTCCACCATTCACTCTCTGAACTCTGCTTACCCATTCAAGACGTTCCAGCCTTCCCCCGTCTGATTACTCGTTACCGACCCTGTCTGTCCCCAAGGTGATTGGTAGTCATCCATTTGCGATCGCCACTCAGTGAGAATTTTGTTTTTTCTCAGAGCTGAGCAATGACCAAACACCCTCTGATTTTAATAATAAACCAGAGAAGGTTTATTGGCCAGGCATTTAGAGATGTGTGTTGCGATTTGGGTCTCAGAGGGGGAGGAGGAAAGGAAAAGTTGGGTGTCGTCTGCATAGTAGTGAAAGGAGAAGCCATGGCCACTCCGGTGTCAAGGGTACAGGGTCTGGACAGGGAGCCATTCCATGTGACCTGATAGATGCGGTCAGTCAGATAGGAGGCCAACCAGGATCACGCAGATCGAGCAATGCCAAACTCTGCCTGAGTGGACAGGAGGATATAGTGGTTCGCTGTGTCGAATATGGCAGGCAAGTCAAGAGGGATGAGCACAGATGTGAGGGACAAGCCTCTGGTGTTGTTGGAAGGTGTGGATGTATTCAACTTGTGGGCCGGTAACTTTCTCTATTAGGCCTTCATGACCAGTTAACTTCACTCGTATGTGTTTGCCCTGGGAGGACTTGGAGATGTGCCAATTAGCTCAGAAAATACGCCTTCTGGAGTGGCCCAGTCAGAGTCCTGACCTCAACCCAATTGAGATGCTGTGGCATGACCTCAAGACAGCGATTCATACCAGACATCCCAAGAATACTGCTGAACTGAAACAGATTTGGTCAAATTCCTCCTGACCGTTGTGCAGGTCTTATCTGCAACTACAGGACACTTTTGGTTGAGGTTATTGCCACCCTGCACTGTGAATGTTTCCATGGTGTGTTCAATAAAAACATGAAAATATAGAATTGTTTGTGTGGTATTAGTTTAAGCAGACAGTTTGTCTATTGTTGTGATTTAGATGAAGATCAGAATACATTTTATGACCAATTTCTGCAGAAATCCAGGTAATTCCAAAGGGTTCACAGACTTTTTCTTGCAACTGTATATGCTCTATGTATCTGAATAAACATTGAATCATTCCGGGTGATACTGCCTTGTGTCACATTGATTCCCGAGCTTGCTGCTTTGTTACAGACAATCATAAACCTGAACCTAATTTCGGCCACAGTAGATGAATACTGAGAGAATACTGACTACATGTACTCTATGTGTCTGTATTTGACCATTGACATTTGTAACATAAGGGCAACTGTAACATACAATAAACCAAACTAACTCCTGCAGGATGTGTGTCACTGGAGGTAGCTGGATGGTACAAATAGATTAGCAATTACAAGCTGTCTCAATATTGTCATGTGACTAAAATTGTCACCATGACATCACAAGCGAGCGTCCACCCAGATGTATGCTAACTAAATCAGATCTGCTGATCTATCCATCATACATCTGGGTGGACACTCCCACTTATGATGTCTCTGCGTCACAATGACAATTTTTAAACTGTCATTGACAACACCTGGTGGTCAAATAGGTGCCTTTAATAAACACATCTGATCCCAGTGGTATTTGTAGATTTCAGGAACAAAATGTGGCCTAATAAAATTGTTCATAATGTAGTATATACATTTATTTATATTTTGCATTTGATTAGTTTAACAGTAATAATATTAATAAAGTAGACATTAGGATACCTATTAAGAATTTCAGTATAGTAAATGTAAAAAATCCCCCTAACAGCTGTCAATAGCAAACACAAATATTTGATTATCACTGTATATTGCAATCATCAGAGATGAACCAGTCAAAAGTAGTCGTAGTAGTATGCCGGGGTTGGTCTGGGTCTTCAATCTGGGATCCTCACTGGTAGAGCCAGTAGTTAATACCACAGGAGCTCAAAAAAGAGGCTGGAATTGTTCTTTGCCAAACAAATATGTTGATGCCTATAAGTCACTTGTGGAACGAGAAACCAAAATAGCAGATGTACAGATTCATATGGCAGAGGATTGCCAAACTACAGCAAACCAAAGCCAGACTTGAGATCCGCTCAATAAATAAAACAGTCACTAAACACTAAAGGCTTGTCAAATCAAGTCAAGTACATTGTATTTGTGTAGCCCTTAATCACAGTTACTGCCTCAAAGGGCTTTACAGGCCATATGATTATGGGCCATTATGACACCCCCTCTAACCCTAAGGGCAAGAAACGAGGAAGAAACCTCTCCTTCCAGGGACGCTTCAGAGTGCAATAGGTGTCATACGGGCATAAAAAGAGGTAACAAAGCATAACAATTCTAAGCGACAAAGTGCAAATGATAAATGGAATAGGAATATTGTGATGGGCTGCTGGCTGGAGAGCAAGCTGGTAGCCGTCAGGTGGGATGGCCAGGTATCCAGTCATGATCACAGCAACACCCTAAGGATGTTGGAACAGGGAACATACAAGCAACCTAGTGTTGACAGCGTGTTGATTTAGCTGTAATTGGAGCAAAAAGACACTCCTAGCAGCCAAAAGCAAGGGCAAATGGGTGGGTTTTAAGTATAGCCTTAAATATATTTAAACATTTAACCTCCCTGATTACAGGTGGCAGACTGTTCCACAGATAGGGTGTTATTTTTTTGAGCACCATGTTTTCTGGTGATTTTTTGTTAAGTTTTGGAATTGATAGAAG
This sequence comes from Malacocephalus occidentalis, assembly GCA_900312585.1. Lineage (NCBI taxonomy): Eukaryota > Metazoa > Chordata > Actinopteri > Gadiformes > Macrouridae > Malacocephalus > Malacocephalus occidentalis. Next base: position 2,715 of record OMOU01053828.1, on the reverse strand, counting down.
GCCAGCCTCTGAGGGGCCGAAAAGGACAATAGCGAACAATAAGGTCCTTCAGGTACAATGGTGCAGACCCATGCAGGGTCTTGTAGGTAAGAAGTAGCACCTTAAAATCTGATCTGGCGTTTATTGGGAGCCAGTGGAGGAAAGTGAGAATAGGAGTAATGTGGTTGAACTTCCTAGTTCTCATCAGAAGTCTAGCAGCAGCGTTCTGCACAGGCTGGAGGCTTTTCATAATAGAGCTCGGTAAGCCAGAGAGCAGTGCATTGTAGTAGTCCAGTCTGAATTATATAAATGCATGAATGAGTGTCTCTGCATCTGTGGAAGATAACATTGGTCTAACCTTAGCAATATGTCTAAGATGAAATAATTTCATCGTCCCAAAAAGGGACTTCTGGGATCTGTCCCTTGAAGGGGGGGGGGGTTCTGTCACAATCTGCCTCTGCCCTAAAGTATCTTTGTTTTGGACTCCCTGCTGGACGTCATTTATCATTTATCCCCTATCTTGTTGATTTTCTATCTCCACCTTCCCCACTTGTCATAGATTGTTTACTCCCTGGTGTGTTTTCTGTGTTTGTATTTCTGGTTATTGGTTTAGTATCTGTTCACTAATTGTTTTATCTGTCGGCCATTTTGGTTCAGGTGTTGTCACTTCCCTCGTTAGTTCCCTATTTATGTCTGCCCCAGTCCTGTGTTATTTGTCAGATCCTACCCATCATTTAACCGTCCCCATGTTTGTGTGTACCTGCTCACCTGCTCACCTGCTCACCTGCTCACCTGCTCACCTGCTCCCCTGCCTGCAGTTGGGTCTTGTCCCCACCTACACATCAACCAACTAATCCCTCCACCCGACTGTGACACTCACACGGGTCCAGGAAAGCTGTCTTATGCTCAACAATTGAGTGGCGGTCGCCTTCACCTGCAGGATTTATGCCTCGGGGCAGCGACACAACACTATGTCAGTAAACTATAAACCTCCAGTTGAGATTCACTGCTGAGCTAGGAGGCACCTCAGTGTCTGTGTTACACGCTACGCTACATGGAGGGCGAGTTCTCAACACAACCTAGGCCCTGCTCTAAACTATAGCAAGCCAGCCAGTGGTTTAGGGATGTTAATGTACTACAGTGCTCATCATTAATCACTGATTAATCAAATTGATTAATCAAATCAATCAGTAATGAATCATGTTTTATAATATACAGGTGATTTGTGGGCAGGTTAAAATGAATTTGCTTCTTAATTTCTTGCTTTTAGCCATTTCTTGTATCCTTTCCTAATTAATTGTCCTAATTGCCTGACAAAAACAGTCTGGTGCCAACATAGCACATCATGTCGCGCGTTTGTTGTATGTGGTTTGGTACTCTGGCTGTGTTCAGTTTTTTTTATTAAATTCACTATGTGCATCATGTTGCCTGCGTTTTGGTCCTTTTATAAGGTTTTATAAGGCCAGCCACCAGGTCAATTAGTCTCAGCCACCTCCAGAACCTTCCGGTTGGGCCCTGTGGGCCCTCGCAGTGTCCTCAGGGGCCCTCAAGGATAAAGGCAAGCAACCTCTGTCTTGGTTGGATCG
>OMOU01053818.1:0-12443 GCA_900312585.1 Malacocephalus occidentalis | reverse complement strand
GTACAATCAGTCACACTACGAAATGCTCCTGAATATAGCACAACTAATTCATAATCCTGTGAATAGAATAGTTTCACTGACATATTGTTGCATTGTTGCAAAATCCAAATATTGTGGCAACCACAGGGGACCATGGGGGAGGGGGTCAAGGGATTATGGGGAAACATGTTGTGCCTTTGCATGTTTTAATCATTGTGACATTTGTGGTGTGTTTGGCTGTTCAGTATCTGTGTGTTTGAATAATTGACACCATTGATCCAAGGTGTGCTGCCGAAAGTGACCCCATGAGAGAGGTACCAGGGAAAGAATGGCAGTCTGAAAGCAAAAGTTGGTAGGACATCACCTGGATGCACCATGCAGTTTTACCGTTTGCTTGTGAATTAAACATTGAAAAGTGAGACAGAGAGAGAGAGAGAGAGAGAGAGAGAGAGAGGGGGACAGAGAGAGAGAGAAAGAGAGAGAGAGAGGGACAGAGAGAGAGAGCAGATCAGAGAGAGAAAAAGGGAGATGGAAGGAAGGAAAAATAGAGAGAGTGAGAAATAGAGAGATATAATGAGACAGAGAGGGGGAAAAGAGGGAGAGGGGGAGAGAGAGGGGGAAGATTATATATGAATGGGGGGCGCATAGCGTGGGAATATTCTTCGGTAATAACCAGATGACATTGCTCTAAATTAGCCCATATATGGCCATTTGTGTGTGTGTGTGTGTGTGTGTCACAGACAGATCATAAAAATCAGGTTGTTCAGAATAAACAATGATGTGGGTTGATTTAATTTCGTCTTCACACCCCCCTCCCTCCACCCCAAGCCCAAATCCATTCTTGTTCGTTAGGATGAATTGACTGATGGATCCCCTTGTATGGCACAGGAGCCCCTGATCAATGTGAATCTCACTCCTCTGCATGCTTCTGTCTCCTAGATGCGCATGTGCGCGCGCACGTACATGCGCATCTAGGAGACAGAAGCATGCAGAGGACACACACACGCTCACACACACGGACAATATTATTTCATTATTTGTCCATTTCAATCTGAAAGGAAAATTGCTATTGAAAGTTCAGCAACCCTCAGAAACGTTTTTAAAAGGTAGACGTGTTTTTGATTTGGATTCATCATAGTTGTTTGCACTTGTTTCCTCACAGCAGTTCAACATTCATTTCACATGCCTGCCTGGAACCAAGACCAAGTTTTTCTTTTTCCTCTTTATTTAGAGCTTGTTATTGTCTTCAGTGCAGACAAGGATCTGTCTCGCATAAAATCAAATCCCATAGAGAGGATAGAGAGTGTGAATTCAATTTGCCTTGTGATAGAAAATCTCAAACTGTGTCTTTCTAGTACTTTTCAGATTGATGACCCGTTGCCAACACTGCCTGTCCATAACTGTCCTCCCTCGTCTTATTCCCTGTGAACGCCTCAGCTTTTTGTCCTTTTAACTTCCTGGTTCCTGTTTTCCCATCCCTGTGGCTGTTTGGCGTTCCCCTACCACAACATTGCATCTCAGTTTCCCGATCATCTGCCTGTCCCCGACCCTCCGTCTCTGCCTGCTCCTTCCCAGTACTTCTGCCCCGATATTGGATGGAGGGAGGTACGGTATTTGGGGTACCACTTGGACGGCAGGAGAGTCTGTCCCCAGATGGATAAAACAGATACGGTAGCAGCCTGCCCGTGGCCCATGACAAAAAGACAGGTGAGGTCCTTCTTGGGGATGGCCGGTTATTACAGGCGATTCATTCCCGCCTTCGCGCAGCTGACCACCCCTTTGACAGATCTCACCCAAAAAGCTGCCTCAGATCCAGTCCAATGGACCAAGCAGTGTCAGGTGGCATTTGAGAAGGTGAAAAAAGCTCTGTGTGGGAAGCCGGTCCTGTTCACAAATAACTTTAGTCTCCCCTTTGTCTTGCAGACGGACGCATGAAACAGGGGGCCGGGCGCCGTCTTTGCCCAGGAGGTCGCGGGGCTCAACTACCTGGTGCTGTACTTCAGCCGGAAGCTGGCAATTTCCAGTGACTGGAAATCTTCAGCCCTGCAGGATACTTTTTTCAATGGCCTGGCCAACTATATCAAGGACAAACTGGTCTGGCACAACATCCCGTCCATGTTGGACGCATTGCTTAATCTGAAAATGCAGCACCATCATGGTCCTTCAGCTGGACTCAGCCCACTGAGGTGGGTTTCCAGACTCTCAAGGCCCAGTTCACCTACAGATTCCTTATCCTGACCTCTCATTTGTCGTGGAGGTGGATACATCCGATGTGGTAGTGGGGACCATCCTTTCCTGGAATGTGGCCGTCGACCAGAAGCCCCACCCTTGGCTCCTTCTCTCTGTGACTGACCCTGGTAGTCCAGCCAGTGGCAACACTGGCTGGAGAGGATTCAGCAACCTTTCTGGTCTGGACAGACCACAAGAACCTGGAAAACATTCCTACAGCTAAACGACTTCTTCACCAGCTTTAAATTTTCCCTCTCCTACAGACCTGGGTCGGGTAACGTCAAGCCTGATGCTCTGACATGCCAGTTTCTGGAGGGTGAGGATTCCGCCACAGGGTCCCAACGCCACCCTCACCTGGGAGATTAAGGAGAGAGTGAGGTCTGCCACCAAAAACCAACCTAGTCCCAGCACATGCCCCCTGATCGCCTATTTGTTCCCCCAGCCCTGAGTCCTGAGGTACTCCTATGGGCCCACACCTCCAAGTTGACTTGCCATCCAGGGATCCAGAGGACCCACAACCCTGGAGGAGGTCATCCGGGAGGCTGTCCTACCTGTAGTTAGTACGAGCTTCCACATCAGGCCTTCACCGGTGTCCTTCGGCCTCTCACGTGGAATAGGTTTAGCATTGGGCTTTGGGTTCTCCAGGTACAATTTGTCCGCCATTGTTAGTTAAATGAAGGAGGCCGGACAGAACCGTAATTCATCCTGCCGTATGTCACTCATTGGATATCAGACTGACGCCACCGATCCACGTACCGATCCATATTCCATTGTCTGATGTTTTTATGAATTATACATGTGTAATAATGCATCTTTAAGCCCATAAATTAATGAATAATTAGTCATTAAACAGTTCTCCAAAGATATCCATTATTCCCATATTGGTTGTTTTTTTTTTACTCCCAAAATGGGATTAGACATAATCACCGGCTGTCTACGCATCACCGGCTTCTCCCTCCCCAACATGTCCAGCGCAAGCATTGCCTGCGAAGGGTGCGCAGCATTGCCAAGGACAGCTCCCATCCCAGTCAGAAACTCTTCAACCTCCTACCCTCCGGGAGGCGCTACAGATCCCTCCGGAAACCGACCAGCAGATTCAGAGACAGGTTTTTCCCCAGGGGCCATCACTCTTTTGAACTCTTCACCCCGGTGAGTCCCCCCACCCCTGACATCTGCACATTTGCACTATACCTATCCCCTCCCCCTACACCGTCACCCCCTCCTGAACTGCACATTGACCTCAGCACCACCGTCAGACTTGCACACTGGACATCGGCACTACCCTGCATACTGTATATCACTGTACATCACTGTATATACCCTGTACTGTATATGCACTGTATATACTCCACTGTTCTCTCTGTATATTCTCTGCAGATCCTACATTTGCACGTCGACTCCGGACCCGGCCCCGTCAGACATTTGCACTGCTCCTCATATATACCCTGCTGTACACCCCAGTGTATACACACTACTGCCCATACCTCTGTCCATACTTGCATACCTCTATATTTATGAACATTTATTAATTATATGTACTGTAGATTCCGTACATTCTTTTGCACGTTGACTCCGGACCTGTCAGACATTTGCACTGCTCCCTGTATATACCCCGCTGTACACCCCAGTGTATACACACTACTGAGTATACCTCTGTCCATACTGTACATACCTCAATGTATAGCAATGTATATCGCTGCCTATACTCTACATACCTCAATGTATAGCGTACACCATATATACGTATATTTATGTAGACATACCTATATGCACTCCACAGATTCAGCATATTCCCTGTGGATTGTGTACATTTTCTGTAGATTCTGCTCACACTTACTGTTCCACAGTTCTACTGTTGCACTGTTGCTACTACTTTTGCACTTCTGGTTAGATACTAACTGCATTTTGTTGGACGAGTATGTGTACTCTGTGCAATGACTAAAGTTGAATCTAATCTAACCTAATCTAATGTTAACTTACAGGCAGAGCTTCACTGGACCGTATGAGAAACGTAACGTTATGGCAACTGAGTGAGCTAGGAGTCGGCTAACTCAACATGCCCTTAGTTTGTAATGTGCGTAATGTAATTGTGACAGCGCTCTGGATATTTTCCATCATGTTTTGATACTTTGGATACTTTTCAGGAATTAGCAAATTCAGAAAATGGACTGCATACTTGTTCAATTGACGTGATTTGTTTTGTATTATGTCATCCTTGCATTGGGCTAATCACTGCATTACTGATGCATGCAAGTGTGCAAATAAAAATGCCTGTATTTGCAGTAGATAGGGTATGACTGAATTGTACTCAGCTACGTATATTTAGACTATGACAGCTTATTACAGCTGATCAGAGAAAGGTCACTGGAAAATAATGACTTCTAACCATACCCTGTATATGAGAAATGGACGTAATCACCCTGATGCCACCCATTGATTTGTGGAGTTGATCCACGTCACTCTATGAGTTTCCACTCTCTCCATCAATCAATCATCATGAGCCACATCACCTCCACCTGCTCTCTGTAACATTTAGCTCCCTATTTAAGCTCCACCCTTCCACTTGCTCAATGGCCAGATTGTATCTTTGCTTACCCACGCAAGACCCACAAACACATACAACTCCCTGATAGTGCACTTGGAAGCATTAACAGTGGTGGAAATTCACACTAAATATTCACAGAGGAATACAATACAATGCATTATTATTTGGTGGATTTGTGTTGGAAATACTAGTATACTTACTTGGGTCAGCCAAGATGGTGTCAGTCTTGGGGAGAAACTGGTCACAGCGGATGCCCTGGTATCCTTCTCGACACCTGGTGGAGGAAAACAAAAGGTGAGAGGGGTCACTTCAACATCTAGGTCGCTTACATGGAATAGACAGACAGACAGAGAGACAGACATTCAACCAGCTGTGTGAAGGTGTACCAGTCCACCTAGGACAGGATCAAACTGGATTTCTCTCCTCCTATAAGTTCAAATGAGGAAGTTCAAATCCAAAAGAATGCCTAATCATTCTCATGCACTTCACATAGCATTCTAATTGATCAAGTATTTTCACGTTCATTGATTTGATTGTTTTCAAATAGTCGTTCAGTAAGAAAACGAGAAGAAAACTAGAAGACAATTGTCTTCGATGTAAGTTGACTGCTACAGGGATTCTGTCCAAGCATTTTGTGGCCACACATTCCATAGTTACATCACCATTACCTGCCTACCATTACCAGTACCTACCATTACCTGACAATTACCTGCCTTCAGAATGATTAATTTACCGAAGACACTTCCTGTTTAACGGCAATTCCATCATTTTCATTTCAGCTTTTCCCCTCCTTTTCCCTCCTCCTCTCAGTCAAGGGACCGATAATAATAGATAACAATTGCATCAACACAGTAGGCTCTATTGACCGACTAGCCATGTAATCAAATTTCATCATATATTTGTATATTGGCCAATCAGTGCACCAAATGTTAAGTCAGCCACCAGCACATGCACTCGAGGGAGCACTAGCATGCTAGCTAGCAGCTACCTTTCAACCAGACTTCAAAGACCACACCTTGTCTGTGTCCTTGGAGTCTATGCTACATTGCTATATTGGCCAATGTAGCATAGTCAGTGCCACAATGCCTTTTCTTTACATCCCCGGCAGATTGAAATGGATTGAAATGCTTTTGCGGGCGATGTCGCAACCTTGACTGCTGGCTGATGAGAGTGGTGTGTGGGTTTGTGTATTTGCGTGTGAGCTGCATACTGTTTGCAGGTAGGCCTATATTTCACAGATATAAAAAATAGAAGACATAAAAAAAATGAAAGAGAAAGCAGCCCTTAATTACTTGGACATGTGTGCGTATGAGTTCAGTGCTTGTACCTTGTACCTTTATGGAATGGATGTGGAAGTGTAGGCTTAACATCTATTGGATTAGTCACTTCCATGCACTCACCCCACAGCATAGCTGCTCATGTTTGTGGCTGAAATACAGTTGTTATAGCAAATGCTATACCCCCAAGTCAAAGACCACTAGCCTGCATATCTACATATGTGCACAGCGCACACCAATATCATTGCCTGAACCACAAGGCCATAGCTGATGAAGCAGGAAGGCAGGAGAGAGGGTCCTTCTTGACAATGTCTACATAATATCATTAATAGTAGGCAGAGGGGGAAGGCCAACTTCACTGGGGTCTTGCATTTGTCATTTTTTATTGGACTGGAGCAACAATATAAATAAATACTATGAGGGACAGGTGATGTTTCTTCTACCTTTGTGTGTTCATTGGTGAATTGCAAACCAACAAGGTACATACTGCCAACAACTGTATCCAAGTGTGTCCATGGAAGTGTACTTGGTAAGGAACAACATTAGGAATGTGAAAGCTGAGTGTTGGGGGAGTGGGGGAGGGGGCGCAGTCAGACTCAGGCACAGTACAAAGCAATCGTACCTAATGTGAAAGCGCCATAAACCATATGACAACATAAATCACATTTGGAACATGTTGGTGGTCTTACATGAGACAGAAACACACACACACACACACTCACTTTCACCCACCATAGCAGACACACTATCGCTGGATAGCAAGACTATCAAGTGATAGTGTGTCTGCTATCAGGATGTTCTGCAAGTCCTGCCATACTGCTCCGGCTGAATCTCTTTGCAAATAAATCTTGTGTCTACGTGAAATGGATGTTTGCCAGGGTGTGTCCTGTAAAAGTTCACCTCAGCCTTGCCACCCACCCTTTTTTCCTCGCGGTTTAATAATTCACTGCCTCTCCTGCTGGCAGCTGACCCCCAAACAAGGACCTCATAAATGTTCAGTCCCCTTGATTTGACCAGGGTCTCCCCTGCTCCTTTCTTCCCATCTCATCACACACAAGATTTCTCTTTTGCAGAGCTCTCTACCGGACACCAAAATGATCAGAAGGCCAAAGGAAGGGGGAGGGGCTTGGGTGGGGTCCCAATGCTTCTGCCAACACTCGCATCATGTGCCAAGATCGTAATGATGCTATCGATGTATTGTCTGTGAATAGATCTCAATACGCTGTTAAAAATTAACAATTATTCAGCATCAACTTGTGCTCACCCTCTTTCTTCATAGTTTACCTGCGACATATTAAGGATGAAAGGTAGACTTATTTTGACCAAAAGCAAAGTGCCCTTCAATAAATATAATATGAATAATAAAATGAGTCCTGTCTGGCCTTTGAGATCTATTTTAAGTCTCAATGTCTAACGGTCACTGGCATCCTTCTAATACAGTTTTAAGCCCAGGGCAGCCTCAAAGGATGAGCCATGTGCCATGTGGCTCATGGTTGTTCCTTTGAACAGCCGTAGTCGTCGAAGTAGACCAGGCACTGTTGACAGGAAACACCAGCAAGCACCTGGTTCATTAACCTAGCGAAGGTGGCTGGAGCATTACACAGTCCGAAGCTAAGGACCTTGAACTACCACAGCCCCCACCTGGTGCAGAACGCTGTCCTGTGTCTTGCCTCGAGATCAAGCGACACCTGCGGAGGTCCAAGGAGGAGAACCAGGAGGAGCCGGCGACCATGTCCAGGACCTCATCGATGCAGGGCAGAGGATACAAATCCTTGTTGGTTACCCCATTCACGAGTCTGTAGTCTGGGCAAAGCTGCCAAACGGCCAGCTTCTAGGGATGACAACGGCTGCGGCCCAGGAGCTGTCGGAAGGCCAATAATGACTGCTTGCAGCAAGTCATTATTCACTACCCAAAGTCTAGCCAGCAGCCTGTAGCCTTCAAAAAGTCCAAACCCAGAATACAGGGTACCTGTACTGTCGCTATCCACACCCGGTGACGCACTGACCACCCCCCTACTGCCAACGCAACCATGACTTTACCCATCAAAGGTGCTAGCTCCCCAGTGACTGTGTGTAGTTGCCCCGCCATGGGCTCCAGCTTTGTCCCACCCAGAACCACGGCCGCCCTCAACAAAGTCACCATCGACCCCGAGTCCACTAGGGCCGTGCATTGCACTGCATCAGAAATTAGAAACCATAGTTTCGCATTTGCCACTCAACACCACCTCTTATTCAGTGTGTTACAACTGCAAGGCTATTGACGATTCACATATGCTGTATCCTATTTGTTGCATATCATTGTACTATTATTAATCTCATAGTTTAGCATACATGCTCAGCCATATAAAGTATCAGGGCAAATCATGAAAAGTATTTAGCCAAGTCAAACACAGAATATTGAGAAGATACAGTAGCTTAGCTATTATTTGTTTTTTTCAGTTTTTTCAGTTTTATCCTTGTCAATGGCAGCTCAGGTGACTGTTTCAGACATTAAGATGTGCTGACGTTTATATGCATGACTCTGTGCGCTTTGCACAGCCAGGCAGGATTTTCTGATCTTCTCAGCAGTCTGAATATGCATATACAGCATGTCACATATGAGATTCAAATGGTACAAATATTGTTAAAAAATACGTTTGTGTACTATTTCCGGTGTTCAGCATGGTGGGAATGCCCATTGCTCCGATGTTGTACACTTGTACACAGCCTATAACTTTCCACTAACGTTCACAACGTATGATGACATACGACCTCATCCTTCTGAATACTATTTCATGCACAATTCTCGAAAACTATTTGCCATCTACTGTCGTCAGTGTATTGCATCATGGTAGACAACAAATAAACTGCAGGACAAACACAGGTGTTGCTCATAACATTAATTATATGTCTGCTCATTTTATACGAGGGCATGGGTAATAGACTTAATAATAACACCCCATAATTAGAAGTAACCCATAATTAGATAAAAGTACCAGACTCATAATTAGCGTTATGAGCAACAACAATCTTTGTGGATGGCTCTGTGAAAAGGGTTTATTCCAGAGATCAATGGACATATTCTATCACAAATCAAAATGTACAGTACATGCCATGTCTATCTCCATGCTCGCGTGTTGGCTATAGTAGGAGACCATCTGCCCGTAGCCCTGTGGTTTGTAGTAAGAGCAGGCTCTGGGACTTTGTCTTCAAGGTCTATCAGCCCTGTCAACATCAGTCTGCCAGCATCTCCACTTAACAGCAGAGCATGCAAGCTTAAGCATGAGTGTGTGTGCAATAGAGTGTGTGTGTCCGTGTGTGACTAACAGTGAGGGAGAGAGAGGGTGTCAGAAAATCTGTGCGTAGATATGGGATGTGATCACATGACAGTTTAGTCAGATGATGCTGGCAGGTTTAGACCCCTATTTAAGAACTTACAGATGGAACACCTACTTAATTGATGAACTAATGCTCTCCCGGGACAATGAGGCTGTATTAGACCGCATGTACGTATGTGTGTGTGTTTCTGTGTGTACATGCATGTGGTCTATGTGTGTGCATGCGTGTGTTGGTCGAGGATGTTACTTATTCTATTGTGTTCTATCTGTGTTGTCTGTGCTGCTAAAAGCTGTAAAGCAGCCCTGATCCTGTGTGTGGCCCTGCCCACAATGGACTGCTCCAATCTGTCAGTGAGGAGAATCTCTCAGAAGCCCTGACCATGCTACAACTCAGGAGAGAGGAGACATCTGACTCCAAAGCCTAGAAGCCTAGAAGTGCTTTCTGTGTGCATGTGTCCTATTACAGACCTCCTAGCTCATGCCACAGCAGTGACTGTGAACTGGAGGTTTATAGTTTACCGACTGCCATGAGTGTTGTGTTGCTGCCCTGCATTGCCCCAAGGCGTAAAGCCTGCATGCGAAAGTGACCACCACTCAGTGAGAAAGTAATTGTTATTTCCACAATTTCTTCCTCCTCAGAGCTGAGCAGAAACCAAAATCCCTCTGACTTTTACAATAAGCCTAAGGAGATACAAATCGGATTCATGAACATCAGATCGATTTCAACTAAAGCACTCCTGGTCCAGGATCTAATTGTTGAGCACAGGATAGATTTCCTGGGCCTGTGTGAGACCTGGTTAAAACCAGATGTTTACCCGCCCCTTAATGAAGCTACTCCACATAACTATGTGAACTCACAACTATCTCGTGAATCTAGGAAAGGTGGTGGAGTGGCTCAAATCTCTAAATCAAAGCTGATCCTAAGACCAAAGAGTAGCTACATTTTTTCATCTTTTGGGATGCTTGCTTCCAGCTCCTCAGTTTGCATTAAGCAGAGTGATCATGGCATTGAAGATTCCTTTATTCTTGCCTATAGTCTATTGCACTCCGGGGCCTGATTCCATTTCCGTGGATGAGTTCTCTGAATTTGCGGCTGTTGTAACTTACTCTGACAATGTTTTGCTTATGGGGGATTTTAACATCCATGTGAATAACCCATCTGACTCTCTTGCTAAAGCCTTTCCTTTTATTGACACATTTGGTTCCCAGCAGCCTACTCACACCGGTGGATACACATTGGACCTTGTCCTGACCTGTGGAGTTGAAATTATATATTTATGTGTCTCTCCTTATACTTCAGGACTCTGATCACTGTCTGCTAACATTCCAGGTGGTGGTATCTTGCCTGAGGGACATATAGCTCCCGTCGTATCACACCTGCAACCATCACAGCCATGGCAAATAAGTTACCCCTGTTACTTGCTCCTCTTGCTGACCTCAGGGGTTTTGTGGACCGCCTTATTTCCACTAATTCTCACAACGACATACGTAAATAATTTCTTTGAACCCTTTCAGTCTGGGTTCAGGACCCTATACCCCAATGAAACTGCTGTGACCAGAGTGGTAAACAACCTCTTCCTTACCATGGACAGCAACACAAGCTCCATGCTGGTGTTGCTTGACCTCAGCGCCGCTTTTGACACCATCGACCATAGCATCCTGCTATATCATCCCGAACACTATGTTGGCATCAAAGGCACTGCTCTCCGCTGGCTTAGATCCTACCTCACAGATAGAGCATGATTTGTCTGTGAAGACTCAAAATCAAAGTATTGCAACCGAAGCTTTGGTGTTCCCCAAGGGCCGGTCCTTGGTCCACTGCTCTTTGCAATTTCCATGCTCCCTCTCTGCGATATCATTTGCCACTATGGAATTAGCTTTCACTGCTATGCCGACAACACCCAAATCTACATTCTGATTCGATCAAAGGACTCCCCTGAGATCCAAAAGGTCGAATCCTGCCTGACTGCAATAAAAAAATGGATGTCCCAAAATGTATCTGCAAATTAATACAGGGAAAACTTGGATGCTAATCATTGGCGCGAAACATAAACAAACACAAGTTCCCTCCTTGAGGGATCTACTATTTCCCAACGCCCTTGCGTCAATAATCTAGGTGTCCTGTTGGACCCTATGCTTTCTTTTAATCAACACGTGAAGTATTGCCAGAACTGCATGTTCGTTCTCCCGGACCTCAGATCTGATGTTCTTGGGCACACGCATACAAGTTGACCTGTCACCCGGGGATCCATAGGAACCGGGATGTCCTTCTGGTGGGCCACCTGGAAGAAACACCCGGGACCCGGGAGCACGTTTTCAGACTCCATGGTCTCCTGTTTGACGTGGCCTCTGATCGGGGCCCTCCATTCAAAACTGTGCTTTGAAGGGAGTTCTGTGAACTGCTGGGAGCCATGGTTAGCTTGTCTTCATGGTTTCACCCCCAGTCTAATGGACAATCCGAAAGGATAAACCACAGGGTGGAGATGATGCTACGCTGCATGGCCTCCCAGAACCCCTCCTCCTGGTCTCAACAGCTTCTGTGTGTCGAGTAAGCCCACAACACCCTGACCAGCTCTGCCACCAGTCTCTCCCCCTTCCTATGCACCTACTGGTTTCAACAGTCACTCTTCCCGGCCCTGGAGAAAGAGGTCTCCTGCCCATCCGTCCAGGTTTCCATCCATCCAGGTTTTCATCCGTCGCTGCTGCCAAACCTGGATCCTGGTCCGTGCTGCCGTCCTCCACTCAGCTTTACTCCACCCAATACCGTACCAGAGCGCCTACCTACCAGGTCGGCCATAAAATGTGGCTCTCCACTCGGGACCTTCCTCTCAGACTGAAGAAACAGGCTCCCAGGTTCATCGGTCATTTGCCATCCAGAAGGTCATCAACCCGGCAGTGAGACTACAGCTCCCCTGCTCTATGAACATCCACCCTCCCTTCCGTGTCTCCAAGGTAAAGTCAGTCTGGGAGAGCTCCCTGGGATATGGATGAAGGAGAGACAGTGTGTCCCCATCACATCCTGACTCCTAGGCACATTACAAGTTCCATCACCTGCACCCCGACCAGACCACTAGGACCTGCGGGCCTTGGGAATAC